>SJYV01035648.1:129084-161807 GCA_006410875.1 Neotragus pygmaeus
CAGAAAGAAAAACACCAATACAGTATACTAACACATATATATGGAATTTAGAAAGATGGTAATGATGACCCTGTATGCAAGACAGCAAAAGAGACACAGATGTGTAGAGCAGACTTTTGGACTTTGAGGGAGAGGGAGAGGGTGGGAAGATTTGGGAGAATGGCATTGAAACATGTATACTATCATGTAAGAAATGAATCGCCAATCTATGTTCAATGTAGGATGCATAATGCTTGGGGCTAGTGCACGGGGATGATCTGGAGGGATGATGTGGGGTGGGAGGTGGGAGGGGGGTTCATGTTTGGGAGCTCATGTACACCCGTGGTGGATTCATGTCAATGTATGCCAAAACCAATACAGTATTGTAAAGTAAAATAAAGTAAAAATAAGAAATTTAAAAAAAGAAAAGAAAAGAAAACAGACCTAGGGGGATGAGGAAGCTCTTCCAAAGTCACAGTAACAAAGTGCATGGCTATTATTTTAATCCCAGTCTTAACTCTAAGGATGGACTCCTAACCATTGTGTTGGGGTTTCAGTCTTTTAGAAGTGGAGTCAATACCAGTCACTGCGGATGCCTGAACAATACAAGTATTCATACCAACAATTTCTGACAACCACAACTTCATAGTCAATGGCAAAATTTTTCATTTTCACTCAAGTGAAAAGTATACATTTTACCTGAACATGCATACTTCATGCTTAATGAATATTTCTTAAAGTTTCTCTTGTGATTATAACTTGAGGAGCTGGGCTGCAAAAAAGATAAACCATATATCAGTTTGTGGATTAAAATTCTCCTAATTTTTCTCCAAACTGCATACAACATAAATCATCTTATTGAGTTTGTGGAGGTTTCAGAGAATAAATATATTTTGGCCTAAAATCACCATGAACTGGTTCAATAAAACTTGTCCAGAGAAATGTTTTGATTTTTACTGTTGCTCAGGCTTTGCTCATATCAGATAAGGGACTTAAGCTGTCTATAATTAGATCTTAGTCCTGTTATTGGATCTCTTGGCAAACTTTGATGAGGCAGAAGAACTTAGTTTTTTTTTTTTTTTTTTTCTGAAGTAAGAGCCTGTGCATAAGCAGGAAGAGGAGCCTGAATAAACAGAAGCAGAGAGCACCATAGTGGGGTTTGACAGTGAAGAGTTGACATACACCAATATACATCTTGGATATTTGGCAATTTGGGGGCATTATGTTCCCAGAACAAAACAGCAAGAATTGAAACCTGACCAGCTTCTGGGTCATTGTTCTCATGATCCATGTTTTCAGGGCCTGTGGTCATCATTTTGGTGATGACATATCACATGGGTATCATACCTGAGGAAGAGCAGAGTGGGGGCTTCTTCCATCTTCTCCTCTTTGTTGTCACAACTCAAGCTGATCTGCCTCTTTCCTTTCACTTTCTTTTTATCGAGTGGCATAAAATATCAAAATTTGAGTAATTTATAATTTTATTTATTTTACTTTTCTGCCATGCCATGTAGCATGCAGGATCTTGGTTCTCTGACCAGGGATCTTAGTTCACCTACCAAGGATGTTAGTTTTCCCACCAGGGATTGAACCCATGCCCCTTGCAGTGGAAGCATGAAGTCTTAACCCCTGTACCTTGAAGGAAGTCCCAAATATTCTTAATTTTATGGAAACATTTGAGTTGCTGCTGCTGCTGCTGCTGCTGCTACGTCACTTCAGTTGTGTCTGACTCTGTGTGACCCCATAGATGGCAGCCCACCAGGCTCCCCTGTCCCTGGGATTCTCCAGGCAAGAACACTGGAGTGCGTTGCCATTTCCTTCTCCAATGCATGAAAGTGAAAAGTGAAAGTGAAGTTGCTCAGTCTTGTGTGACTTCTAGCGACCCCATGGACTGCAGCCTTCCAGGCTTCTCCATCCATGGGATTTTCCAGGCAAGAGTACTGGAGTGGGTTGCCGTTGCCTTCTCTGAACATTTGAGTTACAGAATATCAAAATAAATTATCCTATCTTACTTATGATTCCTGGACTTTCTATAATATTTTCATACTAAAAATATAGCTAACCTTACAGGAATTTCCCTTTGGACTAAATTTTACCTTGGAGTTATAAAATACAGGGTTAGTAGAGATGAAGTAAGTTGTATACTATTTCTGATGTTCTGCTTTCCTTTGCTAGCTTGAATGACCTTGCATTTGAAATTTTTTTGTAAATAGATTTTTTTGATGTAGACCATTTTAAAACTCTTTATTGAATTTGTTGCAATATTGCTTCTGTGCTATATTTTGTTTTTTTTGTCCACGAGGCATGTGGGATCTTAGCTCCCTGACCAGGGATTGAACCCACACGACCTGTACTGGAAGGTGAAGTCTTATCCACCAGACTGCCAGGAAAGTCCTTGAATTGCTTTTTTGTGTGTGTTAATGTAAGTACTCTTTGCCACTAGGATGTGAAGCATGTCAAATCAGTGTCATCAAAGAACTCCCGCTATATGTGTTCCAGCCCTAGAGATGGACTGTTAGTTGATTGTAGTCAGGACTTTCCATTTCCTTCCTTAAGATCTTAGAAGTCATTTAGGAAATGGGTAACATTTATCTCTTTCCAGACATAAAAGTGAAATATTTAGATCAGACCTGCCTAATAAAGGGCTTCCCTGGCGGCTCTGATAAGGTTAAGTATCTGCCTGCAATGCGGGAGACCCAAGTTCGATCCCTGGTTTGAGAAGGTCCCCTAGGAGAAGGGAATGGCTAACCCACTCCAGTTTTCTTGCCTGGAGAATTCCATGGACAGTGCAGCCTGGCGGGCTACATGTAGTCCATACGGTCTCAAAGAGTCGTTTAATAAAACTTTTTTCAGTGATGGGAATGCACAATATCTGTGCCGTTCCTATACAATAGCCACTAATTACATGTGCTTAGTGAGCACTTGAAATGTAGCTAGGGTGACTGAGGAACTGAAATTTTAATTTAATATAATTTATTCCTAATGTATTCAATTTAAGTTTAAATAGCTACATTTCTGGCTAGCAGCTCCTCTTAGTGCTGGTTTAGATTGTTATTCCCATGAGCATGTATGTTCCAAGACCAATAATTGGAACTCTCAATTATTAGTGAATGGCCAAATCTAGTTTTTTGCCAATGAAGACTATAGCTCTGTTTCTTTGTAGGACTCTTGGATAGGTCTGTTACTCCAGGTTATCTTCATTTTCATCTTGATTGCAAGGGTGGGTGTATAAGTCTCCAAGTGTGTGATTTCAGTGGTGATTTGCCATTAGAAACTCTTCTAGATGAAATTTACTTACACCTGAGCTTTTTAATCAATATGCTTTCCACTTATCTGATTTGGAATCCCTTCACGTAACGATTATATTCTGTGAATTACCAACAAAAGTTTTCTGCAGAAAATAAGTAAACAGCCTTCTCAAGGTCACAGTTTTTTCAAACAAAAGAAAGATATTGCCGTTTGGAATCAAATGGAAATTTGGTGTGTTAGTCTTTAGGGCTTCCCCAGGTATTGCTGGTTCACTCCCTTCTGGCTAAGTACCTCCAAGCTGTGCTACAATCAGATAGGGCCATGTGATCATTCTGGCCAGTGAATTACAGGAAGTTCTGCATGCCACTTTGGGGTCAAGTATTTACTTGTTGATGCAAGATACTGCAGAACTCTTTTTCCTTCAACACAGCAATTGGCAATCTTCAAGATGGTGCCTGTTCCATCAGCTTGGGCCCCTGAATGACTAAGATGAGCAGAGACTTCTTGAAAACTTGCAAGATATACATGATATGGAAAAGATATATGATATGGTTGAGAAACAAATCTTTGGTATTTGCTGTCAGCAGACTGATACATGTCTAAGTAAAGGTTGTGAATAGTTCAAAATAGCAGTGAAACATGGAGAGGGATGACCTATCCAAAGTTGAAATCAACCAATTTCACCTTTTTCAAAACCTTCATGACACCGGATGAAGACATCAAGAAGGCTTGGAAAGCTCGGGGAATCAGGCAATTTGTGGAGCCTTGGATAAAGTGCTTTTTAATAAACAAGTATCCAAGCAGTTTTTATGTATAGAGTGAAAAAGGTCTTTTGGGGGTTCCAGTAGCTTCAGAATAAATTATTCCCATGTTAAAGGGCCATACAGAACATCTCTTGATCTGTAGCCAACATCAGTTGAAGAGAGGATGCTGAGCATGTGGGGTTATGTTTTAATCTGTATTTCTTAGTTTTGAAGAGGAAACAGTGACGGAAAGAAGATAAACAGCTTGAGGCAGGATGTTAGCAAAGATATATGCTTAATTTCATACAATTACTGTTTCTTATCCTGAAGCCTAGGCTTGAAATTTGTGTAACAGTTCTTATATTAGGAAATCTAATAAATTCTAATAGATATTATGTTGATAATTCCAGGCTTTTTGGGTCTTAAACCCCAGTTTTATTAATAAGATCTCTTAAAGGAATCACATAAAACTATTGGTTTCTAATTTAAGAAAACCTTATAAAAATTATTATGAGCTAATTCAGTTCTTCAGGTCCCACACACTCTTAATGATTAATTAAATCAGTGATACTAATTAATAATAATTGTTAGTATTAATTATTATAATTCCACTACTAATAGTGCCAATTATAGCAACAACAATAGTAATGATAGTAATTAATAGCTTATATTTTAATGATCTTTCTATTCCTCCGGCAATATAATAAACACTGTACTCAAATTATCTCATTTAATGCTCATAACACTCTATTTTATATTTTACAGAAAACAGTTTCTAAAGTTTGGGGAACTTGATGCAGGCTCAATAGCTGATATGTAGCAGAACTAACTCTTACTTGAAATTTGAGTTGTGTGACTCCAAAGACTGTTTTCTTTTCTTTTTTATAAATTTAAAATGCAATATTTATTTGTTTATGCTATTACATTGCTTCTTTCTCAAATTGAAGTTCATATATTGCCTTTTTAAAAAATATATAAATTTATTTATTTTAATTGGAGGTTAATTACTTTACAATATTGTGTTGGTTTTGCCATACATCAACATGAATCCACCACAGGTATACACGTGTTCCCCATCCTGAACCCCCCTCCCTCCTCCCTTCCCGTACCATCCCTCTGGGTCATCTCAGTGCACCAGCCCCCAAGCATCCAGTATCATGCATCAAATCTGGACTGGCGATTCGTTTCATATATGATATTATACATGTTTCACTGCCATTCTCCCAAATCATCCCACCCTCTCCCTCTCCCACAGTCCAAAAGACTGTTCTATACATCTGTGTCTCTTTCGCTGTCTCGCATACAGGGTTATCATTACCGTCTTTCTAAATTCCATATATATGTGTTAGTATACTGTATTGATGTTTTTCTTTCTGGCTTACTTCACTCTATATAATAGGCTCCAGTTTCATCCACCTCATTAGAACTGATTCAAATGTATTCTTTTTAATGGCTGANCAAAGAGTCGGACATGACTGAGCGACTTCACCTCACCTCACCTCACCTCACCTCATACTGTATATGTCTCACTGTCTCACTATTTAAATGTCTCTAATGTCTCACTATTAGACACAAGCCCACATGGACTTATCGTATGTTTGTAACTCACATAATATTTTTATCAGTTGTTTTTATCATATTACAAGTCTTCTAAGAATACAGACACTTTCAGATGTTGTTAAGGAGAGTGTGAATTGCTTTAACCAGTCTTGTCCAGAAAATAATGTATGTATTCTTTGACCTGGGCAATCTTATTTTGGGAAACATATCCTGTAGATAACAATAGCCTCTGAGATGCAAAGCTATGGTTAATGATATTTCCTATATTGTTATTTGCAGTGGCAATAGAAGTAGAAACAGATGGAATAGAAGGAAAATTGACTAAATTATAGTATTCCATAAAATAGATTATAATGACCAGAGGGATGTCCATGACATTTTATTAATGGATCCATATGCATAATATGACCCCATGTTTAGAGCATAATTAAAATATTTTATTTGTAGTTTATATCTATGCATGAACATACATATTTATTTCAAATATATATGTATTGATCATAGAGGAAGGGGTGGAATAATTCACATCAAACTATTAACATTGATTACTTGAGGGTTGATGGAGTAAAAATGAGGTAGAGTGAGATTGTTAATCTTTTCCTTATATCCTTGAGTATTCTTATATTTCATTATTAAAACAAACTTGCATTATTTTTTAATTGAAAAATAAACCCTATACATGAAAGGAAAAATACACCTTTCACTACTATATCATGAAATGATAAACCATCTATTTTGGAACAATCCATAATAGACATAATGAGAATGATGTGATAATTAGCAAGACTTGGATAAATAACCTTAACTTTGGAGTCAGAAGATGCTGGCAGTGACTGGTCTCCCTGACAGAATTTGAGAAACTGGGCTTGCTACCTGCTTTAAAATGTCCTCATTCCTAGAGTGTCTTCTGGACCTTCACCTGTGCTTTTGAACTTGATTACTGTGTGGGGTGACCTGTCAGAGAGTTCACACATTGGCAGGGATTAGATTATTGATTTTATTTAGCCAATATTTATTTAAGGAAATCCATAATAATATTAAATTAATAATATTTAAATAATATTAACAAGTATGAAGTGAAAGTGAAGTCGCTCAGTCATGTCCGACTCTTTGCAACCCTGTGGACTGTAGCCTACTAGGCTCCTCCATCCTTAGAATTTTCCAGGCAAGAGTACTGGAGTGGGTTGCCATTTCCTACTCCAATTAACAAATATGAGTCTCAATAATTTATCATACATGCATGCTTAGTTGCTAAGTCATGTGTGACTCTTTGCAACCCCAAGGACTATAGCCCTCCAGACTTTTCTGTCCATGGGATTTTCTGGGCAAGAATACTGTAGTGGGTTGCCATTTCCTCCTTTGGGGATCTTTCTAACCCAGGGTTGGAACTTGAGTCTCCTGTGTCTCCTACATTGGCAGGAACCCTTGGGCTTCCCAGGTGGCTTAGTGGTAAAGAAACTGCCTGCCAAGCAGGAGATGTGGGTACAGTTTCTGTGTTGGGAAGATCCCCTGGAAAAGGAAATAGCAACCCCCTCTAGTATTCTTGCCAGGGAAATCCCATGGATGGAGGAGCTTAGAGGGCTGCAGTCCATGGGGTCACAAAAAGTTAGACATGATTTAGCAGCTAAACAATAATAATTTAATAATGTTAGTAAATTATTAACAATAATTTGTATTATTTTAATAAATTTATAATAAAAGTATCAACAATTTATCAATTGTTAAAATATTAATAATTAAATTAACAAATCCATTAGCCTCCTAAAAGAGCAGAAATGACATGCAAACAGCTAAGTGTAGACCAGGTAGTAGTCATGGGGGAAAAGCCCTAGAAAGATCCGCAAATCACAGCAATGCCCCATTCTGCTGGAAGTCTTCTGTCAGGAGTGGGTTGGAGGCGGTACTGGAAAGTCATAGGTGCTCTTAGAACATAGGAAAAGGAACAGGAGAACATGTGAAAGAATGGTAGAGGCCCTCTAACCCTTGAGGCAAATTATCCAGCTTAGGGAATGAAAATTGGGGGAGGGAAGAAGAGAAAGTAATGGAGTTGAAAGAGAAGGTGGTAAACAATGTGTTTGGACAGCCAAATCAGTGTGATACTTTGCACAGGTGACAGGTGAGCAGAGATGATGATGAATGCCAGGAGGTCTGGAAGGGCCAGAAAGGACGTGGGAGGTCATCCAAAACAAATAAAGCTTCATTTGATGTTTGCTTATCATTGGCCTTTCTTGTATTTAGTCTCATACCAGCCAAGTCAATTCCGAGGGCTAATTTGTAAAGCGAGAAAGTATGAATTATCTTCATTTACATAATCATTTTTCATAACCAAGATGTCTTAAGCATCCAGAAGGTTTAATGTGTCTCTGCATGCATAATGGTGTCAAATGATATATTTGGATTTCTCCTTCTGAGAGATTTCATTCTCCTTTGGCAAAGCAGAGCTTCTTGAATGAGGGGAAAGAACTACTGCTCGTCAGAAAATTATAGTAAAAACATAAGGGACAGAAGTCAGTGTTGTAATAAGGACAAGAGACCCGCAAGAGGACCAGAAAATCTAATTGGCTTGAGATAACATAAAGTAGCTTTAACATCTTGTATAAACTATTTAAATACTCTTGGTCTTTATGATCTACATACATCTGTAAGATGGAAGCTGAGGAGATCTATGATTTCTGTGGTCTTGTGTGTGACAAAATTCCCTAGGCCAGGAATTCTTTTGAAACTGATTCACAGACTTGGAGAGAGTGATGGGAAATGAAGATATAGACTTCAAAGTTATGGAAAATTAATAGTTAAGAGGAGTTTCACTAACCCAGGTACAAATTCTAGCTCTAAAATATGTTAGCAGGTAACCTCGAGGAAGTTTCTTTGTGCTTATGCCCCCCTAAATAAAACTGAGGATAAAAACAACGTGGTGATTTAAATGAAATAATATGTATTAATGTGCTTTACAACACCTGATAAGCTGCAAGTGTTCGGATAGGGTAGAAAATAAAATGAAACATTTAGTTCATGTAAGAGACATGCTTTTCTTTTTTCTTTTTTTAGGTAATGGTTTTTCCCTCCAGATGGAAAAAAAAAAAAGGATTGTGAGCATCTTGGCCATAAAAACACAAGTAAATATGGTAGTGATTTAGCAATACACAGTAAACAGACCATTTCACAGCAGGAAGGAAGGAAGGAAGGAAGGATTGAGAGTTGAGCAAACAAAAAAGGAATAATATCCAGACAGGGAACTAACCAGCTCAATGGCTAAAAATACTGTGGGATCAAGGAAAGTGAGTTGTTCCTTGGGTCACGAACCCTGTGATTTATCAAACCCAGTATATTCCCCTTCAGGAATGTTCTGTAGCGACCCGTGGTTACTCCACTTCTGGGGCTACCCTGCATTTCCTAGCCTCACTGGGGCTACTAATTGGATCCTGTGCAAGCTTGGCTATGACTGTCAAGAATGAGAGAAATGACCTAGGCCAGCATCACCACCGTCACATGATATCTCAGGCTTAAAATCTTGTTACATGCTCATAGCACCTGCCCCTTCATAGCCCTCTCATGGGCTTGTGCACTCCAAGAGAGTAAACCTTTCCACGTGCAATATTTAACTCATTGTGAGAAAAATGAAGATTTCAGAAGGGACACCAATGTATGTATCTGCAAACAAACTTTGGGCATGGAAATATGTGACCTGCCAATGTTTTGGCCAAAACAGACAAGCAGCCAGTACATGCCCATTGTCTTCTTCTTATGTGCTGAAATAAGCCATGTCCCTGCCCATGGTGAGCTTACAGGCCAGCAGTGACACACAGGAAACCATTTTTGGAAGGAAAGGGTGACCCAGTGGTGACAAGCTGAGATCATTGATACACATTCCTGTCTCCCAGAAGTCCACAAGCTGATGAGAGGGACAGAAGTAAAAGGGGAATGGTTCTGTAATATACAGGTTATAAGGACTGATACAACTGGGCAGAATGGAGACAATGAATATATAGATGATACCTGCTGGAGAGTTCTCCTATGTGCCCCGGGGGTGCAGTGGGAGAACGTCTAGCCAACTTTAGAAATCTCATTGAAATTCTAGGAGAAAAGATTGGGTACCAGGGTGGAATCAAATTGCTTTCTCCTCTTTCAACAACTTTTTTTTTTGCACTTTGGAGCACAGACCACATTTTTTCCCCCTGATTTTTGCCTCATTATTCTGATAAAGTTTTTTTGGTTGAAGTTGGCATGAGTGAAATTATGAAGGTAATGCACAAAAGCATCCCTGAATTGTCTGAGCTCAAAATTTATCTCAGAAATATTCTGTTCAAAATGATGATTTTTTATGGTGATTTTATTCTATCATCATTAACCAGCTTGGACCAGCAGTCTGGCCTTCTTTCTTGACCTGGTGTGCCCTCAATCGAGACAAAAGATCAGAGACACAGAGTTGAGACAGCTCTGTGTCAGAGGCCCCGGGAGTGTCCCTGTATGAGCCGTCACATGGGGGTGCGCATGAAGGAGCAGGGGGGGAGAGGAAAGCCCTGCCTTTTCGGTAAAGGGCACATTTGATCTTTTCCAACCACAGCAGAGGACAAGGCAGGTTTCCTGGAAGAAGCTCAGGGGAGGGAAAAGGAAAATTAAAAGGCTTCATCTGAAAAGTTGGGGCTAACCTTGAATTCCTAATTGCCGCAGGTCTTAGAAGCATGTCTGTCTGTGGTATACCAGCCTTCAGCTGGGTGGCTCCTGGATCATGTCTCCTTAGTCAACCCGGCTGATGGCATGAGCACCATCAGCTTCCTTCCAGGAAAGCAGTGCCCATCCTCTGGTTTTCTGCTGAGTTGGTCTGGCCCTGCTTAAGAGGGAAATAATTGGTATTCTTTACTCCTATGTTGGGCAGTCATTTCCCTTTGAGCCACCCTTCACATCAGGGCCAGCCCTCTGCCAAAGTAGGCACTAGACAGTTTGTTTTTAAGCATTTCATTTTTTTCTCCTGATGCCCATCACTCATCCTCTCCTTCTCCCCTTGGCCCCAATTTTTGGGACTCTTCCTGTTTTCCTGTGACTGTCAGAGGTAACTGTGCCCTCATCACTGTGGTATCTGTGCTCAGACTGCAAACTCTGTCTCCTTTTGGTATTGTCCACGAGCTTTAGAAGCCCTTCGTCTCATTGTGCCATGCGCCAGACACTATGTCAGACGCCATGGCTGTAACAATAAACAGGACATGGTGCTCATGCTTGTGGAGTGCACCGTTTTCATGAGATAGACAGGAATATCTGTGTCACCACAAAGATGCAGTCATGAGACAGCATAAAACACTGGAAGGAATGTCACTGTGGCAGAGCATGACGACCCTCACTACACTCTGGAGTTTCTTCTGGATAGGCTACTAAACAAGTGTGCTGTAAACACAGGGGTAAGTGTGAGCACTCCCTGTAGGAAACCTATGGGAATGTTATTCAAGAAGATATCAAGATCAGATTTGTAATTTAGAAAAGTCTCTTTTCTAGGTAGATTCAGGGAAGAGGACTACCTAGTCCTATTTATGTCAGAAGTCCAGATGAGAGATAGAGTAGCCTAGACTGAGATAGTGGAAGTGTGGGTAGGGAAGAGGAGACAGATTTGGGAGATATTTAGGAAATAAAAATTGTACATTTTGGTGATTGCTTGTGCCATTGTATGGGAAGATGGTGAGGGAGACGGAAGCATCTAGAATGACTCTATAAAGAGTGTGACAGAGGCTAGGGTGCCTTCCCAGAGATGTGGAATGCACAAAGTGTTGTTGATTGAAGACTCTTATTTTGATGGTAGCGGGTGTAGGTAAGGCTTAACCCAAGCTCAAACACTTATTTACATTTTGCATGTTATTTTAGTACCAAAGTGGCATCTGATTGGTCTTATTAAGTTAAAATATCTTTTTAAAATTACATCCCTAGGGAATTTTGTTAATGCTGGCAGTTTTAGAGAGCATCGTAAAGCAATGGAAGAAATGTAATTTGGGGGCTGGAGGACATGGTGGGGTAGGGTATGGGACTGCCTGGAATCAAATTTGTATCATCTGGGTCTCTGCTCACTGTGTTTCCATGTGATCCTACCCTCCCTACACACTTAATTTTTCTCTGACTTAAAATTTTTTTCTAATTTCTATCTGCTCTATTCTTTAATTCATTCTTTTATCCCTTCCGGTTCCATTATTGCCAAAACCCTGTCCTCTGTATGAAGTGCACTGGCTACAGCACAAGAGACCTCCCAGTTATGTGTGCTTGTAATCTAAAAGGAAAAGAATGAAGATTTCTTTCCCATGGACTCAGGATTCAGGTAATCTCATTGCTGCCACAGAAGACATTTTGGAAGAGGGGTGATTACTAAACCAGCAAACATTACCAAATCCTTGCTATTTCTGAGACAAATAAGCTTAATGGTGTTGAGAGAGCTTAAGGAAGGAAGATACTTGAGAAATAAGAAAAAATACTTTAATCATTAAATATTTAAATTATTTAAGCTCCATTCCCCCTAGTTCCTTCATTTCTATCAATGCAGCTCTTAAACATATTCTTTGTTTTTCTTCCCTATTTCTTGATCTGTGGGTGTCAAGTGAAAGACTTAAATCTCCCATGCTCCTACTCCCACAATAGTTATATTTTGTTAGGATGTGAAGGAAGAGTTGGACTATAAAGAAAGCTGAGCACCAAAGAATTGATGCTTTTGAACTGTGATGTTGGAGAAGACTCTTGAGAGTCCCTTGGACTGCAAGGAGATCCAACCAGTCAATCCTAAAGGAAATCAGTCCTGAATATTCATTGGAGGGACTGATGCTGAAGCTGAAACTCCAATGCTTTGGCCACCTGATGCGAATAACTGACTTATTCGAAAAGACCCTGATGCTTTGAAAGATTGAAGGTGGGAGGAGAAGGGGACAACAGAGGATGAGATGGTTGGATGGTATCACCGACTCAATGCACATGAGTTTGACTAAACTCTGGGAGTTGGGGATGGACAGGGAGGCCTGGTGTGCTATAGTCCATGGGCTCACAAAGAGTCGGACACGACTGAGCAACTGAACTGAACTGAAGGAAGAGAAAGAGCAATAGACTCTCCCAAGGAGTCACAGAAGGAATAGTGATGCCTATGAATAGAAAAATGTTGTTTAATAAACACTGAACCAGAAACAAGCACAGAACCAGAAATCTTGCAGTTTTTCTAGCTTAAACATGATAGACAAATACTTTCACCATTCACATGATCGGGCATCTAGCTACCTACTGTCCTTCATTTTGTGGTGGGAAAGAGCACGTCTATCTGTTACGCAATGTGGACCTAGGAAGTGGTTTTGGATTGGTTTTGGCTTCTTTGAGATGGTTTTGGATACGACTTTGTTATGAAAGCTAAACACAAGTTATGATTGCATGCTATAAGAATGTCCCAGATCCATTGGCTGTTCAGGCTGCTAAACCCACACTGAAATCCTGTAGAGCCATTGTTGTCAGAGGCAATTTAGAAAGAACAGGACAAGAGTTAGCTCCTGAAAAACAAGAAAATGACTTTGGGACTTGATTCTGAGGATGAGCAATGCAATTGCTACGATAATGGATAGTGCTCAGTTCCACTTGGCAGAGGCACCTCCCGTGAATGAGTTTGTCCAAGTGACATGCCAGGACCCCTACCAATTCAGTGACATAATAGCAGGTAAGCATAGGAGAGAAAGTCTCAACACATTCCAGTGGAGTTAAAGGTCGGGGAGAGTTGTCATGTTTGTTTACTGGCATTTTACATCCTAAATAGAAAAACAGTGAATTGCTAGACTTATGTAGAAACATGAAATTCAGTAGTCAATGATAGCTGAAAATGGAGTGGGAGAAAGAGGAAGACATATTCATTCACAGGAAAATTTTGTAGAAATTGCTTGTTCTTCTTAAATTCTACCAGAATTATCGTGACAATAAATAAGACTGTTTTCCTTGAGAGCAATGACCATCGTATCCTCAGCAAGCAAGACATTTTCTGGTGTATAGCAGGTGCTCAATAAATGTCTGCTGACTGAATGAATATATGGTCAAATGCTTACCTTTAAAGACAGACATCCACATATCACATCCATAAGACTTCTATTGTGATACCTAAGTAATATAAATTTTATCTACCTATTATCTATAACAAAAAGTCAGTGAAATTTTTCTATAAAGGGTCAGATAGCCAAACTTTTAACTTTTTCAGGCTAAGAGGTGAAATTGAGATTATGTAGGTACCTGTATAATACAAGCGAAAACAAATGTCCGTTATATTTTACTGATGAAATTAAAAATACAATAATAATCAAGTGCACTTGTTTGTAACAGAATGACAAATGGAATTCTTTTGGAGTAAGACTTCATTTATTTTATGTCCTCAGCATCATAATGTTTTGCAAATGTCCATTTGTTAATGTTGATGTGTTATGAGATTTTAATTACTTCATATAGAGTTTGAATTTTATATAATTTTTACCTGTCACTAAATATTAATTGTCTTTGATTATATTTTCATACCTTTTAGAAGTGTAAAGGGCGTTCTTCACTCTCAGGCCATAGAAACACAAATGGCCCATGGGCTGCACTTTGCTACCCCCTGATCTATATCTACTGGTTTTGAAATGCAGTTTATTTGTTTATTTTGAAACCTGTCATTGAAAGTTACATTTGAAAATTTGCATCTAATTATATTGTTTGCAATCTATCACAAAATAGAAAAATCCCTACATGTGAGAGTTTTTTCTTTGTTGTTTTGGTTTTTTAATACTTTTGTGTGAGTATCATACCAAGAACCATTCCCAAAATAATTCATTTTGATATCCTCTTGGTTAACCTGATAGCTTCACTCCAAAAACTGAGTGTGATTCTTGGCTAGACTGGACTAGAGGACAAGGACTTCATAAGAACTTCCTATCCTGGGATAAAAATACAGTGATGAGGACAGAACCCTCAGGAACTGCCAAGTCCTCTAAATGCCCAAATTTGAAGTTATTTTTTATGTTGTCCTTTTGGTTGGAAATGCTTCAGATGCTTTTGTGCCTTGGAAGCCTTGCTCCCCACTGTCGCTTCCAGGCTGACCCTCCTTCTTCCTCCCTTAAAACCCCAGATTCTTTGAAGTGCATGTCTTTGACTTTATCATCCCTCACCCTGCCTTGTAGCTCTATGTCTCTGCTTCCAAATGTCTTCTCCTTCATCGTGTCCTCATTTTTAGCCTCATCTCTTTCTCTGTAGATCACCACACAATATAGTGCTGAAGGACAGAGAATCTAGAATCATATTGACGTGGTTCAAAGCCTGGCTCTTTCAGGCTTGTCTTGTTCCTTGTCTTTTAAACTATGAAATGGGTGTAAAAAGAATACCTACCTTGTAAGGACGTTGTGAGGATTAAATGAGATTTAGAAAAATAATGAATGATTAGAACAATGCCTGTTATAGAGTGAACACTCAGTGGATTCAGAACCTTCATCATCATTGGAAGGTATCTGGTTCTTGTTAGTGTTGTTAACCCTCTGAATTAAGAACCCCTGGAACAGCCCAGTGTCTAGATAACTGAGATAACTTCCAAATTGTTTAAAATTCTCTCAGTTGGGTCTCTGTGGCTTGCAGTGGAAAGAATGATGATCCAGATGTCTCTATTCTTATTTGATCTCTTGTTTTTAGTAGCATTTATCATTGTCAACCTGTTTCTCCTTCCTGAAACATATTTTTCTTTAGACTTCTTTGACTCAGTCCCTCTCTTTTCCTACCACCTAACACANAGACATCCACATATCACATCCATAAGACTTCTATTGTGATACCTAAGTAATATAAATTTTATCTACCTATTATCTATAACAAAAAGTCAGTGAAATTTTTCTATAAAGGGTCAGATAGCCAAACTTTTAACTTTTTCAGGCTAAGAGGTGAAATTGAGATTATGTAGGTACCTGTATAATACAAGCGAAAACAAATGTCCGTTATATTTTACTGATGAAATTAAAAATACAATAATAATCAAGTGCACTTGTTTGTAACAGAATGACAAATGGAATTCTTTTGGAGTAAGACTTCATTTATTTTATGTCCTCAGCATCATAATGTTTTGCAAATGTCCATTTGTTAATGTTGATGTGTTATGAGATTTTAATTACTTCATATAGAGTTTGAATTTTATATAATTTTTACCTGTCACTAAATATTAATTGTCTTTGATTATATTTTCATACCTTTTAGAAGTGTAAAGGGCGTTCTTCACTCTCAGGCCATAGAAACACAAATGGCCCATGGGCTGCACTTTGCTACCCCCTGATCTATATCTACTGGTTTTGAAATGCAGTTTATTTGTTTATTTTGAAACCTGTCATTGAAAGTTACATTTGAAAATTTGCATCTAATTATATTGTTTGCAATCTATCACAAAATAGAAAAATCCCTACATGTGAGAGTTTTTTCTTTGTTGTTTTGGTTTTTTAATACTTTTGTGTGAGTATCATACCAAGAACCATTCCCAAAATAATTCATTTTGATATCCTCTTGGTTAACCTGATAGCTTCACTCCAAAAACTGAGTGTGATTCTTGGCTAGACTGGACTAGAGGACAAGGACTTCATAAGAACTTCCTATCCTGGGATAAAAATACAGTGATGAGGACAGAACCCTCAGGAACTGCCAAGTCCTCTAAATGCCCAAATTTGAAGTTATTTTTTATGTTGTCCTTTTGGTTGGAAATGCTTCAGATGCTTTTGTGCCTTGGAAGCCTTGCTCCCCACTGTCGCTTCCAGGCTGACCCTCCTTCTTCCTCCCTTAAAACCCCAGATTCTTTGAAGTGCATGTCTTTGACTTTATCATCCCTCACCCTGCCTTGTAGCTCTATGTCTCTGCTTCCAAATGTCTTCTCCTTCATCGTGTCCTCATTTTTAGCCTCATCTCTTTCTCTGTAGATCACCACACAATATAGTGCTGAAGGACAGAGAATCTAGAATCATATTGACGTGGTTCAAAGCCTGGCTCTTTCAGGCTTGTCTTGTTCCTTGTCTTTTAAACTATGAAATGGGTGTAAAAAGAATACCTACCTTGTAAGGACGTTGTGAGGATTAAATGAGATTTAGAAAAATAATGAATGATTAGAACAATGCCTGTTATAGAGTGAACACTCAGTGGATTCAGAACCTTCATCATCATTGGAAGGTATCTGGTTCTTGTTAGTGTTGTTAACCCTCTGAATTAAGAACCCCTGGAACAGCCCAGTGTCTAGATAACTGAGATAACTTCCAAATTGTTTAAAATTCTCTCAGTTGGGTCTCTGTGGCTTGCAGTGGAAAGAATGATGATCCAGATGTCTCTATTCTTATTTGATCTCTTGTTTTTAGTAGCATTTATCATTGTCAACCTGTTTCTCCTTCCTGAAACATATTTTTCTTTAGACTTCTTTGACTCAGTCCCTCTCTTTTCCTACCACCTAACACATGAAGGCAATGGCACCCCACTCCAGTACTCTTGCCTGGAAAATCCCATGGACGGAGGAGCCTGGTGGGCTATAATCCATGGTGTCGCTAAGAGTTGGACACGACTGAGTGACTTCACTTTCACTTTTCACTTTCATACATTGGAGAAGGAAATGGCAACCCACTCCAGTGTTCTTGCCTGGAGAATCCCAGGGACGAGGGAGCCTGGTGGGCTGCCGTCTATGGGGTTGCACAGAGTCGGACACAACTGAAGTGACTTAACAGTAACAGTAACACACTATACCTTGAGCTACTTACTATTGGCTCTTTCTTCCCTGACACTCTAAATTTTGATGTGACACAGGGCTCTATCTTTATCTTTCTTGGTTTATTTATCCACAGTGTCTCCCTAGGGTACGAATTTAGTGCAAATGTACCTGTAAATGGAAAACTCTCACTTTTATATCTCTGTCCTAGTCCCCTTCCTGACTTGCAGATTTATTCACTTAACTACCTACTTGACCTTTCCATTTGGCTATCTAATAGGCATACTAATAGTAACATGGGCAAAACAAAAGTATCATCCCACCTCCAACCCACCTACTGTATCTGTTCTCTCATAAGGCAAATATTATTACTGCTATCTCAGTAAATGTCATTTCCGCATAGCCTGTCATACAGGCCAAAGATCAAAGATTTGGGGATTTTGATTCTTTTCTTCACAGTCTAAATACAACCTTGTATGTTTTTTCACCAACATGTACCCTGGGTGTGACCACTATGCACAAATCTCACAGCTAAAACCTGAGTTCAAGGCTCCACCCTCTCTGGTCTATTTTTCTACAGTGAACTCCAGCTTCACTGATCTCCATGCCTTCATGTGGGCTCTTCGTTCAGAACCATTATTCTAGATTACAAATCAGATCTCACCATTTCCCAGATAAAAATATCCAACAACTTCCTATTAAAAATGTCAAACTCCTGCCTTTGCCTGTTAAGCACACAGGAACAAGAGGATGCTGCCCTCTCAAAGCCCCTCTCTATTTTTCAACTCAGCTACTGAGATCCAGCTACTCTGGCTTTCTTTCTACCCTATAAACAGATCAGCCTTGTTCCATTCTCAGAGTCTTTGTTAAACTCAACGTTCAAAAAACCAAGATCATGGCATCTGGTCCCATCACTTCATGGCAAATAGATAGATGGGGTAACAATGGAAATGGTGAGAGACTTTATTTTCTTGGGCTCCAAAATCACTGCAGATGGTGACTGCAGCCATGAAGTTAAAAGATGCTTGCTCCTTTTAACTAGGTCAAGAAAAGCTATGACCAACCTAGACAGCATATTAAAAAGCAGAGAGACATTACTTTACCAACAAAAGCCCATTTAGTCAAAGCTATGGTTTTTTTCAGCAGTCATGTATTGGACCATAAAAAAAGCTGGGCGCCAAAGAATTGATGCTTTTGAACTATGGTGTTGAAGACGACTCTCTGAGAGTCCCTTGGATTGCAAGAAGATCAAACCAGTCAATCCTAAAGAAAATCAATCCTGAATATTCATTGGAAGGACTGATGCTGAAGCTCCAATACTTTGGTCACCTGATGCGAAGAACTTATTCATTGGAAAAGACCCTGATGCTGGGAAAGATTGAAAGCAGGAGAAGGGGACGACAGAGGATGAGATGGTTGGATCACGAACTTGATGGCCATGAGTTTGAGCAAACTCTGGGAGTTGGTGATGGACAGAGAAGCCTGGTGTGCTGCAACCCATGGGGTCACAAAGAGTTGGATACAACTGAGTGACTGAACTGAACTGTATTGAGCAGAGTCTTTGTACTTGATCTTCTTTCTCTTTGGAATAATCCTTTTCCCCACCTCCTTGTCTCCCACCCCACCCAGATTTCTGTTTAGCTGCCTTTGACTTCATTCAGAACTAAACACACATCTCCTGCTAAGAGAGATCTTCTCTGAGGACACTAAATAAGAGCATCCACATTCACTTGCTGCTACTAGTTTTCCTGTTTACTGTCATCATATGTATTAATAGTAAAACATAAATTGGGCTTCTCAGGTGGCACTGGCGGTAAAGAACTGACCTGCCAGTGCAGGACACTTAAGAGTTGCAGGTTCAATCCCTGGGTCAGGAATATCCCCTGGAGAAGGAAATGGCAACCCACTCCAGTATTCTTGCCCAGAGAATCCTATGGACAGAGGAGCCTGGCAGGCTATAATCCATAGGGTCACAAAGAGCCAGACATGACTGAAATGACTTAGCACACATGCATGCATGCACTCAAAACATAAATTATCTGTTTATTTGTTTTACATAAAAATATGGCCTATTTTTCTAGTGAAGATATAGGCTTCTCAGGTGGAAGACTCTTGTTTAACTGTATTCCTGGTGTCTAGTAATACTTGGAGTCTTGACGTCAGATCTAAGCCCTTGCTCTTAGTTGCTAGGACTCCAACTCTGCTGAGATTGTAAGTGTCTGTTGTTCTCTTTGCTTTCATTCATCCAGCTGAGATCAAGGCAAATATTACTACTGTTACTGTTATTTACCATTTTTATTTGGGAGAATCTTTGTTTGTTCTTTTCTGCCTTCTTCTCGTTGGAAGTAGATGTTTGGAACTCACTGAAACTTTGAAGCTGGTTTTATATAGGTTGGAACATCAGCCATGGTTTTAAGCAGATATTTTCACCTCTCTTTCTCTCAGTTTCCTCTTATATGAAATGGTGATGATCTTTCCTATTTTTCAGAAAGAGTTTTAATTTATGTAATAAATAAGTGAATTTCGCTGCAAAAAGATAGTAATCAATCAATATCACTACTCTTATTCTTTATTCATTATGTCTTATTATCTTAAGAGTATGGATGCCAGAGAGATTGGCCGTTGATCCAATCTGTGGACTTCAAGTTCCACTGGCATCAGCTTGGTCCTGTGAGATACTGTGCATCACCCTTCCACTAGCAATGGCTTTCTCTGTGCCACCTTCATTTCTTCTGGCTGGAAACAGATAAAATGGAATGGACAAAACACAGTGAACAGTCCCAGATACTTATTTCTTGGGTAGTGTTGAGCAGCTTACACTTTTGTTGTTGTTTAGTCACTAAATCTTGTCTGACTCTGTGACCCCATGGACTATAGCCTGACACGCTTCTCTGTCCATGGGGTTTTCTAGACAAGAAAACTGAGTGGGTTGCCATTTCCTTTTCCAAAGTTACATTTTAATTTCTTTTAATTGCTTAACTTTTGTTTTCCTCATCTACATAATGAGAATAATAATTGTAGGCCTTGCATCATGGTTTTTATAGTGAACATCTCTGAGTTTGCCTTATGAGAATAGTCTTCAATTTTCTAGGATCTTCCTCCCGGTTCCACTTCCATTTCTTGTCATCCACATTTTTTTTTGTTTTTTTTTTTTTAGTAATAGAGTTAATTAACCCAGAGAAGTGAACGAGATGAACAGAACTTTCTTTGCCAGGATTTTTTGAATTGATTCAGGCAAAGAGAATATCTTTCCAGGGACAGACATTTTAAGATATAACTCTTTGGATCCATTGGTAGCCCAGTTCCCTCCCAAAGACAAAAACTTGCAATAAGAAGGAGTAGGTGACACATACAGAGAGAGCGGAGAGACCCAGAAAAAGACTTGAACTTGGAGTTGCTGATTCTTAGTATTCCTGAAACCACGCTGCCTTTGTGACTTTCATTCATTTGGTCTGCTTGTTTAAACTTTGGAATTTAAATTTGGAATTGAGGCAAACTTTACCCTTTTTCACCCAAATGAGTTGGAGTCTTATTTCTGACACTTGCAAACAGAGGATCCAGAAAATCATCCAGCCTGTGGCCTTTTGTAAGTTGTGAACCTTCTCTATTGTGAACCTTCTCTGAGGCTTGATTTCCTCAGCTATGTATGCGTATATGTGTTACTTGCTCAGTTATCTCTGACTTTGTGACCCCATGGACTGTAGCACTCCAGGTTCCTCTGTCCGTGGAATTCTCAGGCGAGAATACTAGAGTGAGTAGCCTTTCCCTTCTCCAGGGAATTTTCCCAACCCAGGGATCAAACCCAGGTCTCCTGCATTGCAGGCAGATTCTTTACCATCTGAGTCACCAGGAAACTCTTCCTCAGCTATAAAGGGCACAATACTTACTTTTATTTGAACACCTAATGTGGTGTCTGGCACATGGTTGGTCATTCATATTAAGTAACTATTAGCATTATTAACAATGTACTGCTGTCAGTGATAGAATCTGACTCATCTTCTCTCTTGCATTCTGTCTTATGAACAGGCCTTCAGAGGGAAAACAGACTGAATGGTATGCAGGAAGTACCATAAAGCAGAAAATCTTACAAAGACTTCTGAAAAGCTCATGCCATAGTCAAGCTAGGGAATTAATGGAATTTGGAATAGATGAGTAATGAGAAGAGAGGTTAGATTAGCAAGGCTGCTTTAGTCAGGATTTCTCAAAGAGTTCTAACTACACAGTCTCCAGGGTACCAATTGAAATAATCTTGGTCACTTTTTTAAGTAAAATTTTTGATTGTTACTCTGAAAGCAGTTATTTTCTTACTTAACACATGCTATTTACAGAAATAATAGACATAAAATGAGGGAAATGTTAGAAAATAGAGTAAGAGTTATGAGCCAGCTCATATATAAACATGGAACCACTTCGTCCTCCTTCATAGTGTTAAGACCTAACAGAAGCCATGACAAGCTTCAAGGACTAAAGTAAGAAAAAGTTACAATCACGGGAAAAGTTGGGTCACTGCCCAGAAGGGGCTGAGATTATCATCCCCCCGACCTTGAGACTCAGCCAGACAGCATATTCCCTGTAGCCTGGTTAGAACTAGCCCNTTGTCACCCTGCTTATTTAACTTATATGCAGAGTACATCATGTGAAATGCCATGCTGGATGAAGCACAAAATTGCCAGGAGAAATGTCAATAACCTCAGGTACACAGATGACACCATCCTTATGGCAGAAAGCGAAGAAGAACCAAAGAGCCTCTTGATGAAAGTGAATGAGGAGAGTGAAAAAGTTGCCTTAAAACTCAACATTCAGATGCCATCCAGCCATGGCATCTGGTTCCATCACTTTATGGAAAATAGATAGGGAAATAATGGAAACAGTGAGGCTTTATTTTTTAGGGCTCCAAAATCACTTTAGCAATGAAATTAAAAGACTCCTCCTTGGAAGAAATTCTGTGACCAACCTAGACAGCGTGTTAAAGAGCAGAGACATTACTTTGCCAACAAAGGTCCATCTAGTCAAAGTTNGGCTTTATTTTTTAGGGCTCCAAAATCACTTTAGCAATGAAATTAAAAGACTCCTCCTTGGAAGAAATTCTGTGACCAACCTAGACAGCGTGTTAAAGAGCAGAGACATTACTTTGCCAACAAAGGTCCATCTAGTCAAAGTTATGGTTTTTCCAGTAGCCATATATGGATGTGAGAGTTGGACTATGTCAGCACCGAAGAATTAATGCTTTCGGACTGTGATGTTGGAGAAGACTTGTGAGAGTCCTTGGACTGCAAGGCAATCAAACCAGACAATTCTAAAGGAAATTGGTTCTGAATATTCATTGGAAGGACTGATGTTGAAGGTGAAGCTCCAATACTTTGGCCACTTGATGCAAAGAACTGACTCCTTAAAAAAGACCCTGATGATGGGAAAGATTGAAGGCAGGAGAAGGGAATGACAGAGGATGACTTGGTTGGATGGCATCACCAACTCAATGGACATGAGTTTGAGCAAGCTCCATTAGTTGGTTAAAGACAAGGAAGCCTAGTGTGCTACAGTCCATGGGTATGCAAAGAATCAGACATGACTGAGGAACTGAACTGAACTGATCTGTAGATACAAGTCAGGAGTGTTAACCTTATTACAATTTCTTGAAGGATTACTAAGTGCCATCCACAGAACTGTGTGTATTACATTGCATCATTTAATCTTCAGAGCATTCCTTTGGGCTAGGTATTTTTGCCATTTTAAAGGTAATCATAACTGAATTTCAGAAAACGTGAGTCATTTGCCAAAGTTCTTCAGCCAATTAATCAACATAGTATGGAATGAAACTTTAGCTTCTAATTCCAACTATGGCTTCCCCCATATGGAAATTCATAAACACAAGATAGAGACACTATTTGGAATTCAAGGCTACAGCCTTCCCATGTGCCTTTTTAAAAATTAACTTAGTAAGACTGCCCAATCATCAGAAGGGGTAAAGTTGATATCATGGAAAATCACTGTTTGCTTAGGTCTATAGCCTTCAGATCTGTTGTCTTGATGAAAAAAACTAAAGCCCATTATTATTATCTTTCTTTAGAGAGTGTGTTAGTTACCTTAGACTATGTAACAAAGTGCAACAAACTAGGTGGCTTAAAGAATAGTAATGTCTTCTCTCCCAGTTCTGAAGACTGGAAGTCCAAGTTCAAGGTCTCAATAGGGTTGCTTCCTTCTGAGAACTCTGCTCCTGCTCCTGCTAAGTCACTTCAGTCGTGTCTGACTCTGTATGACCCCATAGATGGCAGCCCACCAGGCTCCCCTGTCCCTGGGATTCTCCAAGCAAGAACACTGGAGTGAGTTGCCATTTCCTTCTCCAATGCATGAAAGTTAAGTCACTCAGTCTGTCCGACTCTTAGCAACCCCATGGACTGCAGCCTACCAGGCTCCTCCATCCATGGGATTTTCCAGGCAAGAGTACTGGAGTGGGGTGCCATCGCCTTCTCCATCTGAGAACTCTGAGAGACATTCAATTCCATGCCTCTCTCCGAGCTTTTGGTGTTTTGCTGACATTCTTTGGGGTTCTTTGTCTTGTGTAAGCATCATCCTGATCTCTACCTTCACTGTCACATGTCTTTCTCCCTGTGTGGCTGTCTGTCCAAATTTCCCTTGTTTATAAAGACATCAGTTATATTGGATCAAGGCCTCACTCTGTTCCAATATGCCCTCATCTTTACTTATTACATCTGTCATGTTCAAAACAAAGTCATATTCTGAGATATAGAGGTTGGGGCTTTCAGATATAAATTTATGGGGACACAGTTAAGCCTGTAACAGAGAGTAGCTTCTTTCTCCCTGGACCCGAGGAACATGCTGAGGGATGCTCTCTTTACATTAATCAGCTGGAAACCCTCTGCACCCCACTCTCTGTGGCTGAGAGCACCACCGTTCTGTGTGAAAGTCCTTCAATATTCTTCTGTTTTCCTTCACTGTTTAGACACTGTTAGAAGAAGACATTTTATTTGAGCTTCTTGCTTATATGCAGTGTTCTCCTAGGCAACTTGATGCTCATTTTGCATGGTTGCTTGGGAGGTGCTGTACACTTTAGCTTGCCAGGCTTTGGGGTAAAACTGACTTCATTTTCTGGAACCATCCCATTCATACCTCAGAAGAAATGTAGACCTCTGTATGCAAAGTGTTATATTTACTGGGGCTTCATACATTTCTGAGGCAGGACCCTCATCTTAAAAATTTATAATGTCAAACCTATATATATATATATATGTATTTCTTTCCCCACCCTCCCTGAGATGCAGCCTCTTCAGTTCAATTCAGTTCAGTCACTCAGTCATGTCCGACTCTTTGCGACCCCATGAAGCGCAGCACGCCAGGCCTCCCTGTCCATCACCTACTCCCGGAGTTCACTCAGACTCACATCAATCGAGTCAGTGATACCGTCCAGCCATCTCATCGTCTGTCGTCCCCTTCTCCTCCTGCCCCCAATCCCTCCCAGCATCAGAGTCTTTTCCAGTGAGTCAACTCTTTGCATGAGGTGGCCACCCGAGATGGAGCCTCTTAGAGTAACATAAAAGTAACCAGAAGTTTTAGATTGAAATTAGCACTAGTCAGTAATTTCTTGTACCTAAACCAAAAAAAACCCATGAACTTCAGATCAGGTTTTTCACTTAGAAGTAGCTATGAGGGTGTTAAAAAAACGAAAAGAAAAGAAAAGAAAACCTCATGTGGCAGATACTCCTAGTTTTCTTCATATTCCTCCTCTCTGCTTTCAATTAATGCAACCCAGTGTTTAGTAGAAAAGCAACACTCTCTACTTTCCTCTGTGGAATTCCTAGTAGCCAAGCCTCTCCTGGTCATATGACCTAGTTTTAGCTAATGAAGTGTGAGCAAAAGTCTACTGGCTAGAGCTTTTAGAGGAGCTTTAGTTTTTTTTGTTTTTCCTTCCCAAACTGTGACACTGTCATTCTCATAATTTTAAGATGATTAAAAGGTACTTCATCTGAGCAGTGGGCAAAAGAATGAGGGAAACATAAAGAACTACAGTTATGTGCAGCTAAGAAAGTGGAAAGAGTTTTGTTATTCATGAGTAGCTGCTCCAGCCCTGAACTACCTACCTTTCTCTGGACCTTATTACATAGGAAAAATAAACTTGTATTTAGTTAATATGCTGTAACTGGATTTTTGACTGATGCATCAACCATGTCATGTTGGACAGTATAGTGCCACCAACTTGAAAATGCTTCTGCTATTTCCAAGGGAAGCTCCCAATAAAGGGATGTCACTATCAGAGTGGTGACTACTAGGCCTTCCAATTGATAACAATGATGACAGCCACTAGAAATCTGGCCGTTAGCAGCATCTCTGGGAAGCAGGGGATCTTTGAATTTCTTGTTAAATCTTTAGTGTCTCTCACACATCTCCAGCAGGCTACAAGACAGATGCTAGGCATCTGTTAAAGATCAGCTCAAGGTGTTTCTTCAAGAGCTCATGGAGAGTATGTTCCTGTTGCTATTATAATTCCTGTTACCACTTATGTTAGTTGGATAGCACAGAGGTCTTTGGAAGAAAAAGTCTCTTAAGAGAGCTTTCTGAAAGCGCTGGGGAATTGGCCTGAGAAAATAAACTGTAGTCCCAAGTGACATCATAATTTTAGTGCTTATCTAGTCCATTTTGCATTTTCCTGAACCCAAAACATCTCCCAATTCATGTAAGTGGGAACTCATAGCCCTTAGCTGTTTATCACTTTTCTGGAACTTTGGGAATTAAAATAGTTAGAAGATTTGACAAGAAACCCATTTTCTTCTTATAGCTGCCCCTTGAGATGTAAGGGCACAGTTGGCAGGGGATGGGGAAGGAGGAGTTAGATGTGACTACTCATGGTCCTGAGGTAGTAGAGTTATTCTTTGGAGTGATGAGATTGTGCTGAAATTAGACAGTGGTGATGACTGCATAACTTTGTGAATGTACTAGCAATCACTGAATTGTACTCTTTAAAGGGTGAATCATATGGTATGTTAATTATAGCACAATGAAGTTGTTATTTTAAAAACAAAGGTAAGAATATTACTAAAGAGACACTGAATGAGAACTTTATAATATGACATATGTCCTTAATATGATTCTAATTCAAATCCCAGTTTAAGAAACCCCACTATAGCACATGTTCTACCCCTGAGTGATTGAACTCCATACATATACCCACACATGGATACACATATGCATGTGTGTGTGCTCAGTCAGGTCTAACTTTTTGCAATGCCATGGACTATAGCCCGCCAGGCTCTTCTGTCCATGGAATTCTCCAGGCAACAATACTGGAGTGGGTTGCCATTTCCTACCCAAGGGGATCTTCCTGACCCAGAAATCGAACTCCCATCTCTTGGGTCTCCTGCATTGACAGGCAGATTCTTTACCATTCCACTGAAGCCCACTTAACTGAAGTCTGTATAATACACCAACTACAATGCTAGGGTTCTTTTAAATGCCTTTGCTTTCTTGACTGGTCTCAACCTGTAGCCTTATGTCCTATAAATAGAATGTTGTGGAACATAGTGTAGGAATCATCGAGTGTGGCCATGAAATATTGTCCATGAAAGATTTATTTCTACTTTTCCACCTTTCAACTTCTTAATCCACTGCTCACGAGAAGTTATTTTACTTCATCAGAATTTGAGTTGAAATTTGAGAAAAAAATAACAGAAATGTCCAAAGGTAAAGTTTCTATTACTGTTGTGAGCTTTCTAAATTATGAGACCTTCAGAGAAAGTGTAATAACTTTGTGAAGCTGGCTATTAGACTATGTCTTATTCGCCTTTGAAACCCAAATACTTATGTGACATAAACTTGATGATCACTGACTCTTTTCAAATAGACTATTTCTGTCATGAGGGAAAACCTCAGACATCTTCTTAACTAACTCCTTTCTTTCCCCCTTCCCAAATTAAGTGACTTGTTCAAGGTCTCTTACCCTTTTAATTGGCAAGTTGAGGCTGGAACCAAGGTCTTGTGTCTCGGAAACTGAGGCCATCCTTTCATCTTCATTCCAGTCATCAAAACACAGCATTGTTAAGCAATATTTCATTTAATGGTAAAAAAAAAAATGTGCTGCAGGATTATGGACATCCTTGGTGACAAAGCAGATCTTAAATTTGGAAGAAATGTTTAAGAAGGAGATTTTATATCAACAATTTGTGGCTTAGAATTTAGTATTTTTCTGTTGACTTCTTTATATTAACTGAATTTCCATGACTCCGTCCCCTTGGATTGCAGTTGTAATTATGTAGCAGTTAACATCTTCTCTGGGCCCAGCATATCCCATAATTAGCTGTGTTCTCTCCACAGTGTATGACTCAACGCTATGTGGTTCTTCTATATCAAAGGCAGGGTGGCCAGATTTTTTTAAACCACAATACTTGAGCATGTAGTGGCAGATGCCTGCACAACCCAAGTGCATCAGGTCCTTTTGAAGAGTAACCTCACCAAAAACAAGCAAACAAACAAACAAAACCAAACCCTGAGATTTATTTTTAAAATAAGGAAAGAACCTTCTTGGGGATGTTTCCAAACACTGCATCATTTAAAAAGAAAAGCATCTCCCTCTCTGTCTCCCTCTCTCTTTTTGGAAGAACTAAAATAGAAATAAATGAGTTAGAACTTTGAGGTCAGCCTTGATCAGGAAGGAGGGCACCTCTTGGTCTCTAATCAGAGGTCTATGGAGGTTTACTCAGTTGAGCTCGGGCACTGGGCATAATGTAGCTTGTAGCAGAAAGAGCACAGGACTAAGGACCCAGTTTCTTCTTTGTTCTTCAGCTAATTAAGTATCTGAACCTTTCTGAGCTTTGGTGAATCCAAGTATCTGAGATCACTGCTCTAACACCATTATTGTAAATGCAAGATCTTATATCATTAAGGCAGTTGAAAAAATAAAGCATTTCAGGCTCCCTCTGTACAAACACATTCATCTACATCATTAATATATATCTCCTTGTAAAGAACCCTAGGGAAGAAAAGGTCTCAGTAGCTGCCCTGGTAAACTTATTACAGGCTTAGTGAAACTCACCATTGGGAGTTCCTTATTATATTCAGAATAACATATCAGGATGTAGAATATTTTATTCACCAGAATTCCATAGGGAAAAACAACTCTTATTTGTGGGGGAAAACACTTGGAATGGAAGGCTGGACCCAGTGGGTATAAATATGAGCTTTCCTGCTCTGGGTGACTTAAGGGAACAGATTTTCTTGCCCCTCCCCAGAGGGAGAGTGTTAGAAGAGGGAAGAGAGGATGGGGCTCATACAATGATAAGGTTGCTCCATGATGTGCGAGGTGACACTGCCCCATTACCCCCCAACAGTTGGATTTTCTCAAGAGTGCATAATGCTGCTGATGTATGTATGTGAATATTGGAAGAGACAGAGAAGTTGCGAAGGAACCCTATTTTACACTCACCTTAATTCTGACTTGTATCAAGCTTGGGTATAGGAAGGAAGCAAAGAGAAATAAGAGAAAACCAAACTTGGGGACTGGCAGAAATATTTACAGAGCTCTGGATTTCCAGTCTATGGAACTGGACTTCAGATCAAAGTCGACAGGTCTTTAAAAAGACCTACATGTACCAGTTAACACCTATGATCGGTGTACTTCCCACATTCCAGGTACTGTGTCAAATGCTATATGTGTTTTGCATACATGCATGTAGGGATTTGTTTTCATCATTACAAGAACCCTGTGAGATGGATAATTTTAAATTAATTTTATTGGAATGTAATTTACAGTGTTGTGTTAGTTTCTGCTGTGCAGCGAAGTGAATCAGTTATTCATGTATACTTAGCCACTCTTTCTTAGATTCTTTTCCCATTAGGGTCATTACAGAGTACTGAATAGAGTTCCCTGTGGTATATAGTAGGTTCTTAATAGTTATCTATTTTACAGATAGTAGCGTGAATATGGCAATCCCAACCTCTCAGTTTATCTCTCCCCTCCCCTTACCCTCTGGCAACCATAGGTTGTTGTTTCCTACATCTGTGACTCTATTTCTGTTTTGTAAATAAGTTCATTTGTACCACATTTTTATGAGACTTATACAGTGCTGGCTGTACTATGAGGGCAGACAATAACACATTTTTAGATTTCACATATAAGTGGTATCATATACTTGCTTTTCTCTGTCTGACTTACTTCACTCGGTATGACAGTCTCTAGGTCCATCCACATCACTGTGAATGGCATTATCTTGTTCTTTTTTATGGCTGAATGATATTCCATTATTACTATCCCAGTTTCACACTTGGAGAAACAAAGACCCAGAAAGATTACATCAATTGTCCAAGGTCACACAGATGTGAAGAGCAATTTAGATTCCAAATATGCTCAAACATTTGTGTATTAATTATTCATGACTATAAAAATGTATCAAGCAGTTTCTCTGCTAGACATCAGAGGGGGTACAAAGATGATCCTAAAGTGAGTCTTGCCACAGTGTGTTTATTTTTATAATCTAATAGTGGCTACAGGATGAGGACAGAACCATGCTACTGAGACACGGGCCATGTGAGAGATTTCAATGCTGACAGTTTCGGGGGGTCAAAGGTCGAATTCTCCCCACCCCTTGATGCAGTCTGAGGCCTTTTCTCTTGTGGTGCTGAAGAATAGAAGTTTTATGTATATGTATCATCAGTTATGACAAGGATCCACCTCTTCATTAGTTTTGATACTTCTGTCAGTCTCTGTTGAAAAGCCTTGAGCTGTGGTCTGTGGTCCGCTCAGAAAGCATGCCGCGTTTCACCCTGTACATTCCCCATTTGGTGTTTGCCCTCTCCTCCCATTCCTACCCCTGGTTCTTGTTTTTCTCTCATCTTCCTCCTTATCTCTCCCTCCTCTAGCTATCACATGTACACATTCCCTTCCCAATCCTGCCCTGAAGAGCTCTTAAGGACCTATTTTCCCAGCAAAGTAGATCTCTTTAAGGGAGAGAGTCCTTGTTTTGGATTTCTTGTTTTATTGCCAAGACAGACCTTTCTTCATGTAGAATTTTTTTCGTGAGTTTCTACACCTACCTGAGCCTTCCGGTCCTTAGCTGTCCCCTACTTTCTGAGGCTCCTCTGAAATTTCCATTCCCCAGCCCTCTTCCTTGATCTTAACCATCTTGATAGCCTATTGCCCATTAGCTCATGATTTCTCTAAATAGTCAATGAGCGTGTATGAGTAGTATGATAAACTCAAATCAACCAAGTATTTCATGTGCAGCTTTCTTAAAAATTGGAAAGAAGAACCTACAGGTGGCCTGCGGGTTGCTTTTTATTTGATTTTTCCTATTTCATCAATTCTAAAGTAAAGTTCACTTTCCTGGGGAAGAAAGGGGCCCTTATACCAAAGTGATGTTATAAAAAACAATTTTGAATGTTAGAGCTAGTACTGGCCCTAAAGTCAAAGAAATTGTATAAATCTCAGTTCTACTACTTCATAGTTCTCTGACTGGACAAAATTATATTCAACCACTCTGGGTCTATTTCCTTACCTGTAAATTGGGATGATAAAACTGTACCTATTCAATAAAGTTTATTGTAATGGTCAACTAAGATAAATATGTATTCAGAACATAGTAGGTGCTTAATAAATGGAGGCAGTTGATTAGACTGACAATCTAAAGCATGTCTACTAAGGAAAGCAACTTTGGCAAAAATGTAAAAATTCTCGAGTTCCCACATTCTCACTGACCAGTATGCACCAACATTGGAAAATAATACATGGGTTGGCTACCTTTTGGTTTAACCTAGTTATAATTCTATAGCTATATAATAGGAGTGTTTGTGATTGAATTACAAAGTTAGAGAAGCATAAGGTTGGCATTCATAGCTGAAAAAATATCACACACTGCTAGGTTTAGATTTTGTATCTCTGCAATCATTTCCTGAGAAGTTTTCCAACTATATGATTTCCCATAGTTGTAGGCTTTGTTATTGTTATTTAAGGACCCTTTTGGGCTTGTTATCAGTCCTGGCAACTGCCAGCAAAAGTGACTACATGGTGAGGGGTGGGTTCAGTATGGAGGTTGGGGCTGTCTGATTCCAGGGGCAAACATTCTCTGTAACAACAGAGTAGACATATATCTTACCTGGAGTATAAGGTATATGTGAGGAAGTAACTAGGGGTCCACAAAGAGAATGGGCTCACAAGCGGAAGAATAATGATTCAATTAAAAAAAAAAAAACTTTCCTGTACAGTAAAGCTCCATGTTCATCACTGTCTTGTACATAAAAAACTATAAGGTAAAACTCTTTTGAACCAGTTTTTCTAACTTCTGGTGGCTTGAGAAACCTGGTATCATACATGAAAAGAGTAAGATAAAGTGCTCAAGGAATAACAAGTAACTGCCATCATTTATTGAGAAATTATGTTCTTCCTACTTATAAAAAGTAGATATTCTTTATTTCCATTTTACAAATGAATTTTGTGAGGTTTAGTGGTATTAAATTATTTGCCCAAGGTTCAAGAACTAAGAATTTATTTTCAAGAATTCATCACTTCAACAATTCCCTTCCATCCAAAAATATGCACTAAGAATGTTTAGTAATATCATTTGCCTTTTGTCCTAATAATTTTGAAAGACATTTTATCAGAGATACATTTAGGAATGCTTAAATATGAAAGAATCCAGTTTGAAAAGCATGAATATTTCTCAAGGTTTTCCATACAACACAGCAATGGGTCAGGATAGCTTCTAAAATCCATTTCCATGGCAAAAATAAAAAGTTTTTTTTTTTTAATTGATTCTACAAAGCCCAATATCTCTTAAAAGCACAAGAAATTTACTAATGAAAGATACATATTCAGTCCCAGAATACTGGGAAGTCTTCAACAAATTCAAGAGGAGATATGCAGATGACACCACCCTTATGGCAAAAAGTGAAGAGGAACTAAAAAGCCTCTTGATGAAAGGGAAAGAGGAGAGGGAAAAAGTTGGCTTAAAGCTCAACATTCAGAAAACGAAGATCATGGCATCCAGTCCCATCACTTCATGGGAAATAGATAGGGAAATGGTGGAAACAGTGTCGGGCTTTATTTTGGGGGCGTCCAAAATCACTGCAGATGGTGACTGCAGCCATGAAATTAAAAGACATTTACTCCTTGGAAGAAAAATTATGACCAACCTAGATAGCATATTCAAAAACAGAGACATTACTTTGCCGACTAAGGTCCGTCTAGTCAAGGCTATTGTTTTTCCTGTGGTCATGTATGGATGTGAGAGTTGGACTGTGAAGAAGGCTGAGAGCTGAAGAATTGATGCTTTTGAACTGTGGTGTTGGAGAAGACTCTTGAAAGTCCCTTGGACTGCAAGGAAATCCAACCAGTCCATTCTGAAGGAGATCAACTCTGGGATTTCTTTGGAATGACTGATGCTAAAGCTGAAACTCCAGTACTTTGGCCACCCCATGCGAAGAGTTGACTCATTAGAGAAGACTTTGATGCTGGGAGGGATTGGGGGCAGGAGGAGAAGGGGATGACAGAGGATGAGATGGCTGGATGGCATCAC
>SJYV01035648.1:163054-184932 GCA_006410875.1 Neotragus pygmaeus
GGGAGTTGGTGATGGATAGGGAGGCATGGCGTGCTGCGATTCATGGGGTCACAAAGAGTCGGACACGACTGAGTGACTGAACTGAACTGAACACCGATTTTTCATAAGAAAATGCAATATGATTCTAGAACTTATCTTCCTTGAAGGTGTGAAATCTTGTCTTTCTATACGTCAAAGCACTAATCCCAGCTTTAGTGCTATGCCCTTCAATGAAATTTTATGGGATGAATAAAACTTATACATAACAGACACCTCCCAAAGTCTTGTTTCCATGTCTTTTTATGATTAAAGCATTCTATTACAAAATAAACAAACAAACCTGACACAGAACAAGGATTAAAGCTTCTCCAAACATAAAACATAGGCTAGTAAATTGGGGAAAATGAGGTTATGATTATTTGAAATTTTACTGCATTGAAAGCTGGTGACTCCCATTATTGACTAATGATCATTTAGCAAGATTTTTCTATAGGTTAGTTCCTTTCCCATGATGGTTATTCCCATTTTATTAGCAAAGAAATAGAGGCTGGTAAGTATTAGAGTGTCCCAAAACATACTGCAAGTTAAATAAATAGGCAAGCTTTAACTCCTTTTACTTAACCAACTAGATCACCTCTAAACTTGTAAAAATCAGTCCTGAAGTTTAGGATAACTTCATTATACAGAGATTGAGCTTAGGTAAAGAACAACAGACTGGTTCCAAATAGGAAAAGGAGTACGTCAAGGCTGTATATCGTCACCTGCTTATTTAACTTATGTGCAGAATACATCATGCGAAACACTGGGCTGGATGAAGCATAAGCTGGAATCAAGATTGCTGGGAGAAATATCAATAACCTCAGGTATGCAGATGACACCACTCTTATGACAGGAAGCAAAGAAGAACTAAAGAACCTCTTGATGAAAGTGAAAGAGGAGATTGAAAAAGTTGGCTTAAAACTCAACATTCAGAAAACTAAGATTGTGGCATCACTTCATGGCGAATAGATGGGAAAACAGTGGAAACAGTGAAGGACTTAATTTTTTGAGCCTCCAAAATCACTGCAAATGAAATTAGAAGACGCTTACTCCTTGGAAGAAAAGTTATGACCAACCTAGACAGCATATTAAAAAGCAGAGACATTACTTTGCCAAAAAAGGTCCGTCTAGTTGAAGCTATGGTTTTTCCAGTAGTCATGTATGGATGTGAGAGTTGGACTATAAAGAAAGCTGAGCACTGAAGAATTGATGTTTTTGTATTGTGGTGTTGGAGAAGACTCTTGAGAGTCCCTTGGCCTGCTAGGAGATCCAACCAATCCATCCTAAAGAAGATCAGTCTTGAGTGTTCATTGGAAGGACTGATGTTGAAGCTGAAACTCCAATACTTTGGCCACCTGATGCGAAGAACTGACTCCATGGAAAAGACCCTGATGCTGGGAAAGATGGAAGGCAGGAGGAGAAGGGGATGACAGAGGATGAGATGATTGGATGGCATCACCAACTGAATGGACATGAGTTTGGATAAACTCCGGGCATTGGTGATGGACAGGGAGGCCTGGGGTGCTGCAGTCCATGGGGTAGCAAAGAGTCGGACACAACTGAGTGACTGAACTGAACTGAACTGAAAGAACACTCCTCTAGAGGTATCTGGATCAGCAGCACTAGCCCACAGAGGAACTTTTTAGAAATTCAGAATCTTGTAACTCACCCCCTCCCTGCTACATCAAATCTACTTTTAACATCAACTCTTGGTGATTTGTGTGTGGTATGAGGATGTTAGTTACTCAGTCGTGTCCGACTCTGTGCCACCCAATGGACTTTAGCCCACCAGGCTCCTCTGTCCATGAGATTCTCCACACAAGAATACTGGAGTGGGGTGCCATTTCCTATTCCAGGGGATCTTCCCAAGGCAGGAGTCAAACCTGGGTCTCCTATATTGCAAGAAGATTCTCTATAGTCTGAGCCATGAGAAAAGCGATGTGATTTGTGTATAGATTAGTGTTTATAAGCTCTGCCCTAGAAATGTGTGTGCATGCGCACACACACACACACAGCATCTCACAAGATGTTTATTTAGAGGGTAAAACAAAGTTGTGCCTTTTCAAATAAACCTCTTTCCATTCTTGGTAGTGAAAAATATTTGGACTGTTTTGATTTCTGTCAGGAATATAGCAGAAGATCAAGAATGTGTGCTTTGAAATCATCCACTAATTTATTCTGCCAGATTGCTTTTATGTTATCAGTGCTGAGGAAATTAAGCCTCTCTGGGACAGTTTCTCACTGGAGGCACCGACATTCACAATCTTTCCTGTGGAAGAGGAAGCAGATGGGCCTGGACGAAGATATTATGCATTCGACTAGCAAAGCAAGGATCTTTCATGAGCTGCCCTGGAGCAAAGTGGGAAGAGTTCTGTGTTAATTTTTTAATGTCTTTTTAATTAAAAGTGTCAAGCCAGAGTCCCTGAGTTTCACAGAGAGAGCCGAATTCTTCTCTGTTATCATCCTTGAAATGAAAGCCAATTCAAAGAGCCATTTATTATGTGTTTGCTTTTTTTTTTTCTTCTGGTTTTCTTTTTTCTAGTTTTCCCCACTTTTGGTGCATTTCAAGGTGAAACCTAGCTAGTGTTATTTGTTAACTTTGTTCACTTTGCATTAAGGTCATCTTGGAACACAAAACAGATACCCACCTCTGTCAGTCAACTGTGGCCACAGTAATACAGCATGATAGCACAAAACCTGCATGGTATTCAACGATAAGCAGTTGTTCCTCACGCCATGTTTATAGAGGTGGGGGCTTGACTCAATCAGGAGCGAGATGAGGGCAGCTTCCTGCTGAGGTCCATGGGTCTCTCATCTTCCTCCAGGGACCAATAGACTGGGCATGCTCATCTCACGGAGATGCAGAGGTTAAGACTGCAAGCAGAACCATACAAGATTTCTTATTGCTTCATATCAGAACCAAAGACTACTGTCTCCAATGCTTTGTGCTATTGACCAAAGCAAGCCACGTGGTGAAACACAAAGTCAGACGGCAGAGATTTATTCTACTTCATTTAAGAGAAGAATTCCAGAAGCACATAGTAAAAGGTGTGGATGGAGGAAGAGGTGAAGAACAGGGGCTTTTGCTTCCATTTATGCCTTCTACCACACTGCCTGTCTCATTTTCTTGAGCTTTCTGAAATTCAGAGATTCCTAGCCTCACATTTCTATTAACAGTAGGCATTCTGATACAGGTATCAGGATATATATTTCATGATTTCTTTTTCATATGCTGAAAAGGGACCTACTTAATGCTGTGAACTCAATTTATTCCCAGCCCTTTGTTATGCTCATAGTCAATGTGACATTATAGAAAACCATGTCATACTAATTACAAAATCATTTCAGTAACCCAATATTATGGACTTTTTCCTTGCCTGATAATATAGCCTTTTTGAGATGATCAAATTACACTGGAGAGAATTGCTGAGTGTAAATAGTGGTGAATTATTCAAATACCCATCATTAATCTTTTGAAAGATAACCTCAAGATAGAAAATTCAAGGAATTCTTCTATGTACTAAGAGCATTAAAATCCTCCTTTTCAACAACTGTTTCAGATTATAGAAATTTTTTCTTTAACTTTATGCTTAAAGTACTATATGAAGAAAATGTCTTCCACAGTTTGGAGAAAAAGACTGGCCTAAAAGTAAAGCAGAATGGTTGTCTTAGGTGTGATGATTTGAGATACCAATATTCCCTTCCTTTCCCAGTATCTAAAACATCACCTTACAGTTACTCTTTGGGCTAAGATTTTATTGATTTTTCAGATATCTACCATCTGTGAATGCCCAGCACCAGTGGATGAGATGGTTTCTTGGTGAAGAGTATGGCATCCCCAGAACATGTGGATATGTAGTGATAGAGGATTGTAAGGTCAAGGAAGCTTCCTGTTCTTATGTGCCCAGTACCCTAAGCTAGTATTAAGGAGTTAAGTCCTTTATATTGTAATTCAAGATAATAGAATAGGATAAAAACCTACATTGCAAGGTCTATATGGTAGGAGAGTATCATTTCTAAATTCAGGAACCATACTTAGCTCTGAGGATTTGAAGAACACTTGTATAAATTAATGGAAAATAATGCACACTCGTATGAAATTTTACGAGCATGAACCTCTTAAAATCCATTCATGAATTAAGAACCTAAAGATGACAATTTTTAGAGGTCCTTATGTCTCCTAAGTATTTCTCTTTAAGCACAGAAAGCTACTCTCATTCCTGATGCCTTATAAGGAAATAATCTATAGAGATATGACGCAATGCATTTATGAAGTCCAAGGGGATAAGAGTGACCAGATCCCGAGTCAAATAAGATAGGTAGGGAATTGATGTCTCAGTCATGCTGCTGGATATATTAAAGCAAGTCAGGCTTCAGTTTATGATTACAATACTGATACACAAATGGTATTGATTGGCACCTGGTCTTAGGAATACTTGTCTGCCTGAGTTATGTTTTAAAGTCCTCCTAGCTGTGACACTTTGAATAAGTGGTTTAACATCATGCCTCCTTGATTTGGTTAATGGGCAAAGATGCTCATTGCAAGATGTGTCAAGACAAAGTGGATGTATGTCTGCAATTACCATCAGTATGATGAGCCCTTCAGGAATTTCTGGTTGCACGCACTAGTTAATAGATGAAAACAAAATATGACCTAGAAGGCTATGTGGTCAAGTGAAAATGCTGTGGTTTGGGGGTCAGAAAGACCTGGGTTTGATTTCAGCTTCATCAGTTGTTAACTCTATGATCTTAAGTTGGTTATTCAATTACACTGAGCCTCAGNATCAGGCACTCTATCTATCAGATCTAGGCTCTTAAATCTATTTCTCACTTCCACTGTACAATCATAAGGGATTTAAAGAGGTAAATAATATTAAATAAATGAGGTCATTAGGTGAACACTAATTCAGTATCACTGGTATCTATATGAAGAGGAGATTAGGACATAGACACAGAGGGGAAGACCATGCAAAGATATAGAGAACAATTGCAAGTAAAGAAAAGATACTGCAGAAGTGATCAAGCCTGCTGACATCTTAATCTTGGATTCTGGCCAAGAACTATGAGGAAATAAATTTTTGTTGTTTAAGTCATCCAGTCTGTGGTACCTTGTTATGGCAGTCCTAGAAAACTAATAAATTACTGAATATGTGATCCCACTTTCTTGGAATTCTTCTCTTTGTAATTTAACATATTTTATAGAATTTAGGATGACAACAATTGTTAAGATATGTCAATATTTTGTGTATACTAAGGGGAAAAGAGCTCAGCTAGATAAACTATGCCATTAATTAAGGTACCACCTGATTTCAAGATGTTAAAATATTAAAGGGGGTGTTTCAGAATGGATGAAATATGGGAAATTTATCTTATTCTTTAGAGAAATTTATAATATCATAACCTTCAATAAAATTGAAAAGAATTAAATCACACAATTAAACTGAAACATTACCAGCTTTACTTATAAATGAAAAGAACTCTATTAAGTCAGATGAAGAAAAATGACTCAGTTGTAAATCACTTTCAAAAAATTATGTATTTGGACTGTCACTTTTAATATTTTAAATCTAGTGGTATAAAAATCACATGAGATAGCTTTAAGTGTTGAATAATATCTATGGTAGCATGTTTTGGCCATTATTCACTTTAGAATGCTCATTAAACGTATTTAAGAAAGAGAACTCTAAAACAACCATGCTAAATGTGATTTCAGGGATCTTATATTTCTATGACTAGCAGAATTTGCCACTCTTTGAAAATTCCCACTTATTTAACTAGATAGTTACATTTTAAATAAATTTAGCTCTTAATCCTTAAGAATCTAATTTGCTTCCCTAGAGCCCCACCCTGCCCTTTTCCTAAAGACTTTTCTACCATTTTATCAAATTTAATCCAGCAGGTGAAATGTAGGTTCATTAACTCTCTGATATATCCTGGCATGACCTTATCTTATTACTGCCCACATTTCTGTACTTCTCTACAGCTTTTGCCCTCTTCTCCCTTTAAACTGACCTTAGAATTTTCTATCTTCTCCTGTTCTGTATCTTTAACCTAACTGACCTCTTTACAAACCTTCAAATATGCTGATAACTTCACTAGCCACCATCTCTTACCTATTTTTCAAGGACAAGTTCCTTGAACATGCAACCTCTAACCTCTCTATTGTTTTTACTGCCTATCCAATAATTTCCCACACTTCTAAATCTGATACTCTGAAGGTTACCAGTGGTTTCCTTTTTGTTGAATCCAATTGTCTACATCCAATATTCTTTTCACAGGCCTCATTCTTTTCATCATTTGACTTTGGTCAATCACCGTTTTTCCCCTGACATCGAGAGTTTGTATTTCTTGGTTTTCTTTCAAAATTTCTTGAATGACTCTTCTGCTGGTTCTTTTTCCCCCCAGCCTTCTTAATGCTGGGAATGGGGTATGGAAGGGAGTTATGAGAGGTAGTAGGGGGGGTTGTGTCTCTACGTGTCTTTTTGGCTTTTCATTCCTTCTCTTTTATCATTATTTCCTAAATAAGCACCTATATTATGACTTGACCTATCACCTCCACTGGGATAATTCTAAACTATACATCTCCAGTTCTGATCTGTGGTCCAGTACCATTACTTGAAAAAGTTTCCATTTTTATGTCTCAAGAGTGGTCACAACATTATCCTCTCCCTAGCTTTAGAAATTTGTTTGCCAATGTCTTAATGAAAGCATGAAAACATCCTGAACTATTTTTCTTTCCTTGTATATTTAGTCACTAAGTCCTAATATTTACTTCTTTTAAACGACCTTTTGGACTCACCCTTTCCACTGACACCATGACAACATTCTAGTCCCAGCCCTTATTATGTAATTCATACTGGATAAAAAATGCATGTGCTTTGGTGAGCTAGAATGCAATCTTCTATAGCCCTAGAATATTGCATTTACATTATTTATATAATAATATAAACCCATTTGTGATTACTCAAATATTTTTGTTAATGAATCTGTTCTAATAGTGATGCTTATATCTGCTTTCAAAATAGCATGATAATCAAGTCAGTTTTTAATAATAAAGACTTACACATTAACAGTGTTGCTACTCACCCTGAAGAAAGAGGAATTTTAAATTTCTCAGCCTGTTAAGTTGTAGCTGAATCAAATTACAAATTCCATTGTAACCCAAATGAAGAACTTCTAAACTGTTCATTATTGGAGGCAAATTTTCACTGTTCGTTGTATCTCTGAAACACAAATGTCAGTTTGGCCCATAAACTTAATTTCAAATTAGCTGTTTGTATAAACATAAAAAGGCAGTTTATTATGCTGCTGCTAAGTTGCTTCAGTTGTGTCCAACTCTGTGCAACCCCATAGACGGCAGCCAACCAGGCTCCCGTCCCTGGGATTCTCCAGGCAAGAATACTGGGAGTGGGTTGCCATTTCCTTCTCCAGTGCATGAAAGTAAAAAGTGGAAGTGAAGTTGCTCAGTTGTGTCTGACTCTTTGCGACCCCATGGACTGTAGCCTACCAGGCTCTTCCATCCATGGAATTTTCCAGACAAGAGTACTGGAGTGGGTTGCCATTGCCTTTTCCGAGTTTATTATGTACTTACTATAAATTGAAGAAAAAGAATGAATTTACTAATAGAGCAAATTAAGCTATAACATTCTGCATTTATAATTCATATAATAATCACTTTTTCTTCTTTAAAATCAGTTTTATATGATACAGAACAAAGAAATACAGAAAAAGTTACTCAGAATAAAAAGCAACAGCTGGCACAATCAGGCAAGAAAAAGAAAAAAATAGTGACAGACTTTATTTTCTTGGGCTCCAAAATCACTACAGATGGTGACTGCAGCCATGAAATTAAAAGACACTTGCTCCTTGAAAGAAAAGCTATGACAAACCTTGAGAGTGTATTAAAAAGTACAGACATTACTCTGTCAACAAGGGTCCATCTAGTCAAAGCTATGGTTTCTCCAGTAGTCATGTACAGATATGAGAGTTGGACCATAAAGAAGGACGAGAGTTGCAGAACTGATGCTTTTTGAACTGTAATATTGGAGAAGACTCTTGAGAGTCCCTTGGACAGCAAGAAGATCAAACCAGTCAATCCTAAAGGAAATCAATCCTGAATATTCATTGGAAGGGCTGATGCTGAAGATGAACCTCCAGTACTTTGGCCACCTGATGTGAAGAGCCGACTCATTAGAAAAGACCCTGATGCTGGGAAGGTTTGAAGGCAAGAGGAGAAGGGGACGACAGAGGATGAGATGGTTGGATGGCATCACTGACTCAATGGACATGAGTTTGAGCAAGCTCTGGTAGATGGTGAAGGACAAAGAAGCCTGGTGTGCTGCAGTCCATGGGGTTGCAAAGAGTCTGACATGACTGAGCGACTGAACAGCAACAAATCTAGATGGAAAGGAATTGGTAAAACTGTCTTTATTCTCAGATGACATGATCTTGTATGTAGAAAATCTGAAGGAATCCACCAAAAAACAAACAAACAAACAAATAAAACAAAACTCTCATTGCACCAATAAATTCATTCATGAGGATACAGGGTAAAAGATTAATATAAAAAAATCAATTGAATATCTATACATCTGTAATAACTGAGAATGAAATTAAGACTTTGTTCACAATATTATAAAAAATGATAAAATGCTTCAGAAAAAATTAACAAAAGGAATGCAAAATGTATACATAGAAGACTACAGGATGCTTGGGGCTGGTGCACTGGGATGACCCAGAGGGATGGTATGGGGAGGGAGGTGGGAGGGGGGTTCAGGATTGGGAACATGTGTACACCCGTGGTGGATTCATGTTGATGTACGGCAAAACCAATACAATATTGTAAAGTAAACAACAACAACAACAACAACAATGAAAAAGGAAAAAAAAGACTACAAAACATTGCTGAGATAAATTAAATATCTAAGTGAATAGAGAAAAATCTCATGTTCACACAGTAGAAGTCTATTACTACTAAGACAGTAGTTCTCCCAAAATTGATTAATAGAATCAATTCAATCTCTTTTAAAGTCTAGCAGGTTTTCTCCCTTTTCTTTTTCTCCAGAAAATAACCATCCCATCATAGCATTTATGAGGAAATGCAAACAACCCAGATTATCTAAAATAATCTTTGAAAAGAACAAGGTTGGAGGGCTTACATTTCCTGATTTCAAAACTTATAAATTTGCAGTAATCAAACCAGTCTGGAACTCGCAAAAGGACAGACTCACAGATTAACGAAATAGAATTAAGAGTCCAGAAATAAACTTCTACAGTTATAGTCAATTGATTTTCAACAAAGTTACCAAGGCTATTCAATTTAGCCCTCACATTTTACTTCACAATATATACAAAAATAAACTCAAAATGGATTATAGTCCTAAATGTAAGAGAAAAAAATTTCTTGAAGAAATCATGAGAAAATCCTTGTAACCTTAGGTTAGGCAAAGAGTCTTAGGTACAACAACATCATAATCTGTAAGAGAAAAAGTTGATAGATTGGACTTTATCAAAATTTAAATTCTTTTAAAAGATATCATTTAAGAAAACATAAAGACAAGCCACACATTTAGAGAAAAATACTTGTAAATCATTTATTTGATAAAGGTGTTGTATTCCAGAATATTTGATGAATTTAATAATAAAAACCCAAACAGCATAAGTGAAAAATAAGCAAAATATTTAAACAGGAAGTCACCAAATAAGATAAAATAATGGCTAATAAACATATGAAAAGCTGCTCAACATTAGTCATAAGGGAAATGCAAATTAAAACCACACTAAGATACTTCTTTAACTCCATTAGGATGGCCATAAAAAAAATGTAGACAAATGTTGGTGAGGATATGGGGAAATTAGAACCCTCAAAACTTTTTTTGGTAATGAAATTTGGTACAACCACTTTGGAAAAGAGTGTGGCAGTTTCTTAAGAAGTTGACTCAGGAATTTCACACTTAGATGTCCACATTTTTTATTATAGCCATTCTAATGGAGCTAAAGAAGTATCATATTGTGGTTTTAATTTGCATTTCCTTCATGACTAATGTTGAATTGTACATAAAGTGTTATGGTATGTGAATTGTATCTCAAAAAAAAACCAAAAACCACAGTTCTTAAATATACAAGGTTTTTTCTTTTACTTTTTTCATTATTTTACAATATGGGTATGAAATGGAAGAAGCAAGGAAAAACAGTAACAAAGGAATATTTTGGTATCTTTTTATTTACTAAGTTTATTTTTGCTAGGCAGCTATTAAGTATTAAATAAGCTAAATATATGTTACTACTGGCATTGATATGACTAACTGCTTTTAAAATTCCAAACCAAAATCATTTATAGTTGTAAAAAAAGAATAATACCTGTTTATTTTTGAAGTTCCTTGCTGCCCATAGCCACTTGAAGGCACTTTCTGGTAGAGCANAAGCTAAATATATGTTACTACTGGCATTGATATGACTAACTGCTTTTAAAATTCCAAACCAAAATCATTTATAGTTGTAAAAAAAGAATAATACCTGTTTATTTTTGAAGTTCCTTGCTGCCCATAGCCACTTGAAGGCACTTTCTGGTAGAGCAGTTGTCTACTGGTCAAGTGAGTCTGAGGTTTTAGTTGGGGTATGATTGATTCAATATGGTTATAGTTTAGGCATAACACCTACAGAAAGAATCCATGATTACTCAGCTATTAAAATATGAATGACACCATATATATATCTTTGGTTTGAGGTTATCACCATCTTAAAAACTATTAAGATGCTATGGATAAAACTTGGACTATACAACATAATTTAATATATTAGTGTTAACAATGACAAATTTTTATGTCCCCAAATTGTCTGGATTCGACTTTGAAAGTGTTTTTTATTATTTGACATGCTGAGAAATGACACCATTTCAGACAAAGTAATGGAGACCCTAGAAAGCTGCTCAACTTTCTCAATCTGTACTCCTGACTTCTCCAAGCTTTATTTAGATGAAATAACTCCTTAGTTGTAGAGATTGTTATTTCCCTAAGTTTAAAAGGTCTTAGTAAATGTCTCAAACCTATAGGACAGGAGGCAATGAGGATGCTTTGAGAACCACAATGCCCTCTAACTTTGCTCATGACAGAGGGAGCTTTCCATCCCATCTCCTATCAGAGAGGAAGATTCACTGCTTATAAGACAATCACATAAAATTGAGGTCATTTGAAATCACTTTGGGAAATAATACTTATTTTCTTGGTGAAAAAATGCTTTAGGAAAAATAATTTCTTTTCTTTAATGACATGAATATACATTTTAGTCCAAAGTAAAGAAGATTACAACCTGCACTGAAAATCTAAAAGAAAAAAAGAAAATTTGTGAGTGACTCACCTTCACATTAGGCAGATAGATTAATCCACTGAATGAGGTCAGATTATTGTTCTGTAGATTCACATTACACACATTTCTAAATTGGTCAACTGGAATCAAATCCACAGTTCTGAATTGAGACAGAGTAAATACAGTTATAACTTTAATGGGCATATTATATTGGTGAAATCTCTCACATGTAACACCAAAGCCATTTTGAAAAATTTATCTGACAAATTCTATGAAAAATAATTGCCATAATATAAAATGTATAGATCAAACGATCAGATAAATACATATTTTTGTTGGGTATATGTGTAAGAAAAATGACATAGAATTTCACTGACTTAATAAATATGTCTATTACCACATAAACAGCACTATCATAAAAGAAACATCCAATTTCTTTATAAATTCACATATGTGCTCATGAAATCATAGTGAAGTTGATATGGTAATCCAAAAGATTTTCAGTTGTGAACTGTAGAGGATATATATGAAACAGGTTATTTCTGAAATGCCAGGAAGAGGTTTGGGATGGGAAAAAAAAGGAGAAAGTAGGTAAGGTCTTTGAAAACAGTTTTCCGTGTAATGTCCTGAAAACTTTTATGGCATCCCACCTTATAAGGATATTTTGGTAATTAGTCAGAATGCTTGATTCCTAGTTGATAGCTTTAAAACTGTTTTAACTTCATTTGAGCTATGAAGAAGGGCATAAAGCTAAATCACCTTGCTCTGATTCCTTCTTTTTTAAGATATACCCATTTATTTCATTTTTTTTANTTAATTAGACTGAAGGGTGGGATGGGAGGGAGGGGGCATGGGTGTATCTATGGCTGATTCTTGTTGATATATGACAGAAAACCACAAAATTCTGTAATTATCCTTCAATTAAAAATGTATGCATCCAGAAGATCTATATTGGACAGCCTCTGTACAGGAAGCATCCAATGGGAGAATACTGAGAATGTGAGATGCCAAGTAGCAGGAGCAGCAGGATTAAAGGAACTTGCCGGCAGCCTGAGGGGACCTCCCTAGGTTTTTTTAATTTTTCTCCAGGGCCAATCCTGAGATCTTCCCATGTCTCCTCAAGATCTGCCTATTCCCAGCCTTTAATCCCAATTGGATGCTTCACATCGGTCCAGAAGGAAGGAAGTTGAAACATGACTGATTTTCTCCTCATGTTTTCCACTTTTATCTGCAGAGGTCAGCTGTGTAACCTTCACTTTGGAGGTGTTTTAGAGGTAGGACTATACCTGAAGGAAGGAATTTTATATTTTCCCGGATTTCTCAACATCAGAAGTGTTGACAGTATGAGCTGGGTCATCCTCTGTGATGGTCCTGTGCACCCAGTGGGAGCATGTTTAGCTGCATCACTGTTCTCTACCCACTAGATGCCAGTAGTGCCCCCGTTCCTGATTTGTGACAAGACTGTCCACAGACACTACCGAATGTCCCCTGGGGAGAAAAATTGCCCCTGGTTGAGAACCACTGTTGCAGTCCCGCCTTTTCTCCTATAAATGTTCCTCTCATGACACTTTCTTTTCTTTACGCTTTTTGACTTTTCTTTATTTGATCATGTTCTAGTTTTACCATAAATGTCTGTTTTTTTATGTTTAAATTAACCCATGGCTTCATATATATAGATATTTTCATCTCTATTTATATTGCATAAATGTTTATCTAGAAACATAAAGGCAAGAAAATCCTACTTAAATTGTCTTCAACTGGACTTTTAGTAAAGCAAGATCTTGAGCTAGAAAGGTATCTTTTTTGTGTGTGGTATATTATAGAGTTAAAACTTGAATCATTAAGGACATTTTTGATGCTCTATTTGCTAGAAATTTAAGAGATTAGACAATGACTTTTAGATTCTCCTGCCTTCTTTAATTTGATCTTGGACAAGCTAACTTTGGCTTCTGAGAATGAGGACAGTCTCTGCAGAGGAATTGTTGGTCTCCGAAAGGCACCTCCATGCTACTCCATGGAGACTGAGGATAACATTGTTTTTTGGATCATGCCTGAAAGAACATTTCAGACAGGCATGAAATGAGACAATGCATCTAGAGGATCTTGCACTATATCTAGCATGGTACTTGCTAATGAATATTGACTCTTTTATCAATACCATTATTTTTACCACCATCACTCCCCTGGTTAAACTCTAGTCCACTTTACAGATAAACTGTGTGAGTCTTTGTTGGCTTGTCTGCCTTTGTTTTCTTTATCTCTTTGAGCAGTAAATTCACACCTTACATTAGGTTATAATGGTGAATTTATTTTGAATAATTCAATTCATAATGCAAATGTAGAAGCTTTATGTGGTTCTATCCAGTTCATAAAGTTTATAGGAATACACTGAATAAACACTTGGAAATTAAATAGTCAAAACCCAAACAGTATTTCTTATATCCTATCAGTGGCCTTCAAGGATAGGCAGAAAATGTTAGCAGGGGCAGAGAGATAAAAACTAAAAGGTCATTATTGCTAACTGCTAGAATAGTCCTAAGTATTTCTGTGAACATCAGGGCAACAGTAGTTTCTTTCTTTATCCCCAAGGGAACCTTATGGGTTATGGTAGCTGGCATCTCCTCCAAATCCATGTTTTGCTTTTTTAAAAGGGCTCTGTCTTCTTTAAAGCCCTGGATTTCCCAGTTCAGTGTTGAGGCATTGTTCTGGAAAATTAAGGCATTGGATCAGAGGTGGTAGAACCAGGTGCTAAGAGGTTATTATAACTCCTCATACTTAAATAGGATACGGTGGGAGCTGTGAGCCCCGAGGCATCACTGCTGAGTGAAGGGACCTGTGAGGAAGTCTGGATGTTGAAGTTCTTTCCTCTGGACTTAAGGGAGGAAGGCAGTTGTGAGTGGGGAGACAGGAAGGGGGTGAGGGACACAAAAAACCTGTTAACATATATTTCACCAGGACACAGAGAGGGTTTAAATGAAGCCATACATGTTGGCAGATGAGCAGTTTAGCCAGGGCAGCGTTGGTAATAAAAAAATAATGGGCCTTCTCTGGTAGCCCAGCAGTTAAGACTTCACCTTCCAATGCAGGGGACGTGGGTTCGATCACTGATTGGGAAGCTTAGATCCCACATGCCTGGCGGCCAGAAAACCAAACACATAAAACAGAACCAATTCAATAAAGACTGACAAAAATAATGATAATGGTAACATAGTTGGTATTGCTTAGCAAGTACCCTGCTAGACACAGTGCCAGGGACTCTACATACATTCTGTGATTTCCGCCTCACAGCAGTCCATGAAGATGATGACNAACCAATTCAATAAAGACTTACAAAAATAATGATAATGGTAACATAGTTGGTATTGCTTAGCAAGTACCCTGCTAGACACAGTGCCAGGGACTCTACATACATTCTGTGATTTCCGCCTCACAGCAGTCCATGAAGATGATGACTAGCTTTAATCGTGCAGATGAAGAAGCAGCAAGATGGGAGCCTGAAGAAATTGGTTCAAATGGTAGAACTGCCCAGGGCTTTGAACCTCCTCTCTATTGTGTGTCTCAAGGTGTAGCATACTGTTCAAGTTGATCAAGAATCAGATGCAGGGAGGAGGGCCAAAGGATAACAGCCAGGATCAACAGCAACAAACAAGTGTCATGGAAATGCTCACCAGAGGTTTGGTGGCAAGTCCTGTCTGACAAAACCCAAGGCTGTTCTGTGAGATCACATGGAGACTCCATATTCTCAAGATTAGCAGGATGGACAAGAGCATGTCCTCTCTTCCCGGAAACATGTCTAGTGGCCTTGACACTGTACAATTGGACCAATCTGGTTTGTATAGGATAATGTTTAGGTTCAAACCCACTCCTTACTGAAATGCTCCATGGCTGTTTCCTCTATGCCTAAACATATCTGTCTTCCCTTTCATCTTGTATCTGGAACTGTGAGAATAGTTAATGGGAATGTGTTTGTGAGAAATTCTTTGATTCACGTTGGAAAAATTATGCAAATTCATAATGTAATAATCTGATTTGTACTGCCCAGAGAGAGTTAACTGAAGAGGAAAATTAAATGATTATGGGCCTAAGTAGATGATTTATGATGAAAGGCTACACAAGTTCTAACAAAACCGAAACCCCTATAAAGGTTGATATGCAAGAAAAATAATGCAGGCTGGGACAAAGGCTTCTAGTTAAGATTAACAGGCTGAAATTGCAAAAAAACAAAATTGTTTTGTCCCTTATGACAAGTATCAAGACATTCAGATTAATGATATACTGAATACTTTTATAGAGGACCTTACACCCTCCAATGTTAGAGGGCCTGAAAACAAATATGGTAACATCCAAAATATTTGGAAGTAAGGAGGGTAGAAGTGATGGGATATAATGATTAATGGTTTGAGGACCTTGCTAGATGAGGTCACTGACTGCTAAGGTTAATGGCAAATATAGTTTATGTGACTCCCCTGTTTAGACTTAGAATGTAGTAAAATATACATTAAGAGTTAAGATGCCTCTTTGAGACCATCTATGATTTATAGGCTCAGATGTTAGCAATATATAATCTTAGACAAACGAGGGTAGAATATTTCCATAATACAAACTCTCATGAATGTTGGGCAATTCTGTACCAGTGTTAAGAGAAAGGCTGAATCTTCCTTCAGGGAAGTTATATACTAGAATATAACTAGTATATAACTATACTAGTTATTGTCTGGTAAAACAATACTAGACAGGAACTTGTGATCTGGGTTATTTTATAGCAAGTAGGCAAAGTGCCCTATATGTCTTGAATAGTCTTTCTGCTGTACATGTGATTTGATGCTAAAATTTACAGAGAGGGCTTCCCTGGTAGCTTAGACGGTAAAGTGTCTGCCTGCAATGAAAGAGACCCGGGTTCGATTCCTGGGTCAGGAAGATCCTCTGGAGAAGGAAATGGCAATCCACTCTGGCACTTTTGCCTGGAAAATCCCATAGATGGAGGAGCTTGATAGGCTACAGTCCATGGGGTCGCAAAGAGTCAGACACAACTGAGCAACTTCACTTTATTGACTTTAGAAAAGAAGTGAGCATCGGATATGGAAGCAGAAGTTTCTCACTGTAGCAAGATGAAAGAATGCTCATGAACTAAATTATAAAAGTATCAGGTCTTTGGGTCAAGATCTGAGATGATTCATTGCAACAACTATCTATTGAGAAGTTACCTGTGCACAGCACTGTTCTAAGAACAGAAAAGGGAGCAAAATGAATACTGGTGCTCAGGGTCTGGTGAAAAGATACAAATCAGCATTAAAAGTTATCCTTGAATAAAAGGTGGACTAGTACAGTGTTATAAAAGGAAGGCCTACATGGGAGGGGGCTTCACTGGTGGCTCAGTGGTAAAGAATCTACCTGTCAATGAAGGAGACTTGGGTTCGATCCCTGGGTCAGGAAGATCCCCTGGAGAAGGAAATGACAATCCATCTCAGTATTCTTGCCTGAGAAATCCCATGCACAGAGGAGCATGGCAGACTGCAGGCCATGGGGTTGCCAAGATTCGTACATGACTTAGCAACTAAACCACCACTACTGCTGATAATGGGCGGAGGGAATAAGTAGAGATTCATCTGAAATGAGATAATTTACAGTTTTTCTTCAGATCCCTCAGGAGATGAGGAATAGGAAGCCAAAAAAGGATTTACAATGAAAAACTTTCCCCAATTAATTTGCAGGGTGAGTAGACCGCATGTTTGTGATACAGAGGCAGGCTGGCATCAGGCGGGAACTGGTCTCATGTCTCTAAGACTGGATTGTGCCCATGGGCTTTTAAGAGCAGAGATTTCCTGGAACCAGTTTTAAGTTATGCTGTTATAGTCTGTTTTCTGCTCTATTACATTGTAGTCTAAAGTAATTATTGGGTATAGTTGTGAAGTGAGTTGGAAAGACTAGGGTCTCCTTTGCGTAGCAGGAGTAGTTTTGGCTCCTGGAAACTTCCAAGCCAAATAGAACACACAATTACTGAACCCACTGTATCCCACATTCAATATATAAGGGTCTTCCCTCCTTGAATGTCATAATCTCTTAAACTAGGTTCATGGCTTTTATACACTTCTCCAAGGGACACATAGCCCCAAAGATTAAGAATCACCTAATGTATACTACATATTTTGTGCTTTTTTACTGTATTAATTTTTTTTAATGACTATTATACTGTACTTCTTTTCACTATGTTGTTGTTATGGTTTAGTCTCTAAGTCATGTCTGGCTCTTTGCGACCCCATGAACTATAACATGCCAGAATTTCCCAGGCAAGAATACTTGAGTGGATTGCCATTTCTTTCTCCAGGGGATCTTCCCATCCCAGGGATCGAACCTGAGTCTCCTGCATGGGCAGGCAGATTCTTTACCACCTTGCCACCAGGGAAGCCCTCTTTTCACTAAGTGTATTCCTGCTCAGTCACTCAGTCATGTCCTACTCTTTGCAACCCTATGAACTATAGCCCACCAGGATCCTCTGTGCATGGGATTTCCCAGGCAAACATACTACAGTGGTTTGCCATTTGCTCCTCCAGTGAACCTTCGTGACCCAGGAATCAAGCCCATGGCTCCTGCAGTGGCAGGCCAATTCTTTACCACTGAGCCACCCGGGAAGCTCCTTTTCACTATGAACCATCTCAAATTCTCTTTAGCACAAGGGCTGTAGATGATGAATGAAAGTGGATGAATAGTGCTGAATGATGATTATTTAACTGACTTAAAATTGAATGTGAGTTCCTCAAAATTTAAACAGGAATAATTATATGACTTAGAAATTCCATATATATATATATATCCAAGAGAACTGAAAGCATGTGTTTAAACAAAAACCTGTACAAAAATGTTATAGCAGCATCATGCATGCTACTTCAGAAGTGAAGATAACATAAATTTCCATCAGGGGCTGAGCAGATAAACAAAATGTGATATTTACATACAGTAAAATATGATTTAGACTTAAAATGAACTGAGTAGATACATGCTACAGTATGGATGAACCTAGAAAATATTATTCTAAGTCAGATGTAGAAGGTCATTAGTGTTCACTTACATTTATACAAAATGTCCAGAGTGGGTAAATCCCTGGACAAAAGGTAGATTAATGGTTGCTAGATGCTAGAGAAAGGAGGGGTATTGTCCTGTTACAAGGAATGGAATTTCTTTGGTTGGGGGGGAGTGATGAAAATGTTCTAGAATTAGAAGTGACAGTTGTACAATAAAAACTACTCAAGTGTATGTTTTTAAATGGTAAATTTTTGTTAAGTGAATTATATCTCAATAAAAATGAATGTGCTAAGTCAAAAAATAAAATAAAACTACATTAAAAACCTGCATCTATGGTGGTATTCCAAGAAGCCCATGCATGTGTATGCATGCTAAATCACTTCAGTCATGTCTGACTCTTTGGGACACCATGGACTATAGTCTGCCAGGCTCCTCTGTCCATGGGATTCTCCGGGCAGGAATACTGGAGTGGGTTGCTATGCCCTCCTCCAGGGGATCTTGCTGACCCAGGATTCGAACCCACCTCTCTTTCATCTCCTGTATTGGGAGGCGAGCTCTTTACCACTAGCACCACCTGGGAAGCCCTCCAAGAAGCAAAGTATCTCTCATTTTCTCTCTGGAAGGGGCATGACCCCATCCATGCTTTCCCAGCTACTGCTTGAGAGTCTGGCTTCCCACCAGCCTGCATCTATGTCTGAATGGGATCCTCCCCTTTAGGATACTAAAGAGCCTTGTCACACTCTCAACTACTGGGAGTCACTAAAAACAAAGACAGCTTAGGCATTCATAGAGGTTTGAGAGACAATCAGGAGCTTGGCTGGGCCGATTAAAGCAGTTCATCTACGCAGACCCAGTCTGTCAAGATTGGGAGAAACAGCCGTTTTATCTGATGCACAGAAACAAACACATTTAGTCCTGAGTTTCTTTCAGCTTAAATCCTCAGGAATTTAACCAGCCTACTAAGACCACAGGAGTTGGAAACAGAAATCTTTTCGTGTTATCAGTATCATCTAGGGATGCACCCTCAGTACTGATTTATACAGATGAGCGAGGGACACCAACAAATTAAAAATATTCCAACATGCTTCCGTTGGGGTGCAGCCATAAACCAACCAAGCCACACTCCTGCCTCAAACCTCTTAACTCTAGTGGTATAGAAGCCATATCTGTTTCATTCGGAGATTTGCTGTATTGTGCATTTCAGTCCTGGCCACATAAGAGGTGATCAATTAACACTGGTCAGATTAATATATGAACCAATACAGGATGAGAAAGGAGCTCTGTGATTCATGATTCATTGCAGCTTTTAAAATTTACAATGCCAACTTAATCATCTTCATCTTTAATCAAGGCCTTTAAAAATTTACTCTTCATGTGCTTCAGTAATGTGATAAAGAGTTAGCAGGAAAAACAAAGCAGAACTGGAGGGAATAAGTATGAATTTCTCTCCCTTCTAGCACAGAATAGTATTCCTCTGGCATTCTCAATAGATTAAAGTCTTCTTTGAGGAAATGAGGAAGACCAAGATAATTTAACTTTAATTTGGTCAGTGGTGGCTTTGCCAGATGAAGACATAGGCATTTGGTTCCTTAACCAGTTGTTGAACAGCCGCTGACATACCTGTTAATTCATTCTTATTTCAAACAGGTATTTCACATTTCTTTTAGAGGCAATCTCAATATGAGACACAGATAAGGTACAAAAAATGTTTATCTTGCTGATTGAAGCATGGTCTTTAAACATTAAACTGAAGTTTTTCTATAACTGTAATGTTCTTTTTGAAAGCTCTATGTTTTTAAACTTCCACAAGGAAAAATACTGTCAACTTTTATGATGTCTGTCTTCTTAATTCTCTTAAACTGTGTGAAATTGTATTTTCTGCTACTAATATGAGTGTTTATTTTTAAGATCTAATTTCAATTTTTTAAAATAATATGTTATAATTATACTTCTTGACTTATCAAATTTAGATGCTATGTATTAATGCCCTTGGGCTTCTCAGGTAGCACTAATGGTAAAGAACCCACTTGCCAATGCAGGATACATAAGAGACGCAGGTTCAATCCATGGGTCAGGAAGATCCCCTGGAGGAGGAAAAGACAACCTGTTCCAGTGTTCTTGCCTAGAAAATTCCATGGTCAGAGAAGCCTGGGAGGCTACGGTCCGTCCATAGGGTCTTAAAGACATGCCTGGAGCGACTTGGCAAACATGCATCGATTCCCTCTGTGAAAGATGAGAATGTAAATTCATGTAGTACTTGGATTTAAACTGTAGCTAAGTGCAGCATTTTAAAACACATAGCTGAATATAAAAGCTTTCTTTAGCTTTATTGCTATTTTTCTGGTTATAGAAGTCATACATGCTATAATAAACATTTTGGTTTCCTGCCCAGAGCTCTTTTATTGGATCATTGCATCTATCCTTCAGCTGCTGTGAGTGCTGGCTGCTAATGACCAATGCCCTGATCGTGTGGTTATCCTCACTCCCAATACTCTGGGGGGCTTCCATGCAGTGACTGAGATTGCTCAGACCAAGGGACCAGCTGTATGGGAAAGTAGGTGTGACCATGGATACATAACCATGGGATCTCTGGTTCTACCTTATAACTCAGAATTCTGCTACTCACTCGACTGAATGGTATTTGGACAACTGAAGCAGCAGTTGATCTGCAAGCATGGAGAAAACACCATCCTTCCAGTAAATATATTAAAGTAATGGACTTCCCAACTCAGAGATCAAACCCATGTCTCCTGCATTGCAGTCGGATTCTTTACAGCTGAGCCACTAGGGAAGTCCCAGTATTCTCTGTATGTATATTCAATCATTGAATCAATTCCCTGTTTGTCCTGATATATAGATGTATAAGTGCTATGATAAAAAGTATTGTACATACATCTTTGCACACATCCAGTTATTTTAATGTCATGCATTTTTAGAAGTGCAACTATTAGGTTAAAGTACATAATTTAAGGATTTTACTTCTTTCTGACAAATACCCTTCAGTGAGCTTTATATGAGACTGACAGTTTTCCCACAGCTTTGCTGGCACGTGGACAATGACATATAAGTATTCAATAAACCTATAGATTGATAAAAACTCTGTCTTTATTTAGACAGTGTACCTGAAGAACTATGGACAGTGGTTCGTGACATTATACAGGCGGCAGTGATCAAGACCACCCCCAAGAAAAAGAAATGCAAAAAGGCAAAATGGTTGTCTGATGAGGCCTTACAAAGAGCAGAGAAAAGAAAAGATGCAAAAGTCAAAGGAGAAAATGAAAAAGATACCCCATTTGAATTCAGAGTTCCAAAGAGTAGCAAGGAGAGATAAAGTCTTCCTCAGTGATCAATGCAAAGAAATAGAGGGAAACAATAGAATGGGAAAGACTAGAGATCTCTTCAATAAAATTAGAGATACCAAAGGAACATTTCATGCAAAGATGGGCACAAAAAAGGGCAGAAATGGTATGGACCTAACAGAAGCAGAAGATATTAAGAGGTAGCAAGAGTACACAGAAGAACTATACAAAAAAGAT
>SJYV01035648.1:187137-197507 GCA_006410875.1 Neotragus pygmaeus
GCTATGGTTTTTCCAGTGGTCATGTATGGATGTGAGAGTTGGACTAGAAAGAAAGAACTGATGCTTTTGAACTGTGGTGTTGGAGAAGACTATTGAGAGTCCCTTGGACGGCAAGGAGATCCAACCAGTCCATCCTAAAGGAAATCGATCCTGAATATTCATTGGAAGGACTGATGCTGAAGCTGAAACTCCAATACTCTGGCCACTTGATGCAAATAACTGACTCATTTGAACAGACCCTGATGCTGGGAAAGATTGAAAGCAGGAGGATAAGAGGCTGACAGAGGATGAGATGGTTGAATGGCATCACCGACGCAATGACATGAGTTTGAGTAAGCTCCGGGAGTTGATGATGGTCAAGGAAGCCAGGTGTGCTGTAGTCCATGAGGTCACAAAGAGTTGGAGATGACTGAGTGACTGAACTAGTGAACTGAAACCTATAGATTAGAACTGATAATTTAGAGTGAAAGTTTTAAAATTATCAACTGAATAGACTTTTAAAGTTATGGGATAGCAAAGAGTTGGACACGAGTGAGCTACTGAACTGAACTGAATCAATATTTGAAATGAATGCTTAAAACACAAAAATATTGAAACTACTAAGTGCTTACAGGTTTAGTGCTTAAAATAACTTAATTGAATTTTTATAACCCATGGAGGTACATTTTTTTTTTTAATCCAGTAAAACAAGGAACAGACCATCTGTGAAACAGACTAACCTGCTTTTATTTATACAACTAGTTAAAGATAGTTTGGTCTGCCTGACACCTAACGTCTGATTTTTCTACATGGCCCTCTCTCTCTCACAGGTTATCTTAGAACTTCAAATATTATAGTATAAAAATAAAGTCAAGGGAATTCCCTGTTGGTTCCATGGCTAAGACTCTGTGCTTCCAATGCAAGGGGCCAAGTTTGATCTCTGGTCAGGGAACTAGATCCCACATGTTGCAACTGAGACCCAGTGCAGCCAAATAAATACAACAATAAAGTCAACAAAGAGAAAGATCTGATGAATGTTAATTAAGAGGCTGATAATATCTGAAATATTAATGGAAAGCATCCCTATGTGACCTGTTAAACCTTTCTCTGTATTGCCTGTTACCATAAAGGTAATCATTGATTTAGCAGATGCTCACTGTCAAGAATAAAAATGCAGACCCTAAGGAGGTAAAATCAAAAGGATATCATTCCCAATGTGACTTTAGCCCAGAAGGGCAGAGATTTCTTTTGCTTTCTCTTTTCTTTTTTTTTTCCCCACCTCAGTGAAAATTAAAAGGGGTTTGCTGCATTTCCTTGGCAGGTCTTTCCAAGAAGTTTTGAAGAGTAAGAGACCATTCTCTCTCCCTCTCTCTTTTTTTTTTCCTGCTGGAGTTTCCTGAGCTGCAGTCGGTTGTATTTGCTGAGGCTGAGACAGGGTGAGCAGCAGGAGTAGTGACAGAGTGGCATGCCACCTCCAGGCAGGAAAAGGGCAGAAGTTGTCCTCTGCTCCTGTGGCCTGCACATGCCAGGGAAGAAATCCAGGTGAAGGAGCTGAAAATTGATAACTAAATTGACTGCACACTGTCAACAAAGCACAAAGTATGGAAGCTGTTGGAAGACAACCCTAGCAGTGGAGCAACCAAGATGGGCATCTACTCTATTGGGGAAAAGGGTCAGTCTACATGAAATTCAAGGAATCAGTTCAGTTCAGTTCAAGGAATCAGTAGCATCAATATCAGTATTTCAGAGACACTCATCTAAGTTGCTTTTTTAATCTTGTCCTGCTCCAGCCAGTGAGATGGGAGAGGCTGAAGAACTGCCCTGTTAGCCGACTTAGAGCCTTGCCACTTTTCTAAATTGACTGATAAATCACCTGTGGCACCCAATTTGCTGAAGCATTGTGGATGTAGTTGCAGTAATAAGGTGTGGAGTGGGTGCAGTAAAGTGGAACATGCCCCAAAACAAATTATTTCCTTTATAGAGATAGTTTTACTACTAAACATCAGGTCTTGTCTATCCCCCTAATTTTAAAATATTTGATCGCTTCCAGGTGGAATGGTAACATCTCAATACAAAGTTTAGCAAAAGTGAAGTAATTTCATGTTATTTTATGTGGGACATTCAAGTAGAGGATGGGGCGGGGGGCGGGGGGAAGGCAATTGAAGATATGAGTCAAAGCTTGGTTATGCCACGTGAATTTTCATTGAAAATTGGCTGTATGATTCAAACGCTCACTTGATAATGTTATTTTTGCAACAGTTTTAATCAGTGTAACAATTGCTGTATTATAATAGATGCTTTGGGGGGAATAACAGCAACCCCAGGTCTTATAGCTGGAATTGACCCCAGATCTTATAGCTGGAATTGACCCCAGATCTTATAGCTCGAATTGAGACAGAATTTTATTGACCCATCGCCTAAAACCATAACTTTACCGACAATCCAATATTTGAAAAGAGACGGGAAGTTTCATAAGCTTCCACGCCACAGCACACTCAACATTTGATTCTATTCATAGATGAGGTAGAGAAATAGAGAGGAAGAGGTGCTATTTATGGAATCCTAACAAGGGAAGGATTCCTGCCTGAAGAGACACAATTTGGTTTAGCAAATTTACAGACAAGTTTGAACATGTAATAGTCTGGGTCATCTAAAGACTATGGGATTCATCCAATTCACATGATAAGTTATGAGAAAGCATATTTGTCCACATGTATTTTTTATAGGTATGATCGACTGTAACATTTGGATATGAGAGATGTTCATTTTCTTTAATTGAATTATATTTAGGCCTAAATTCTTATTCATCAAGGCAAAAAGAAAGTCCATCTCATTATTTTGGAGGAAAGGAGGAACAAGTGCGAGATAGATGGAGAGTATTTTTTATCTTTGGATGATACAATAATCCAAAAGAAGTACAGCTAGCTGAGAAATGGGCTAAAGGTCTGGTCTTTATTTCAGGAGGCCTTTATTTCCCCTGATATAAGGAGAAATCAACATTGCTGACTTTCTACACAGCAGGCAGAATGAAGCAAATACTATTCTCTTGATATTTTAGGGACTTAATATCCCAGTGAGGAAAATGAGACTCAAACATGTGACTAGATAATGTAAAAGTAACTAACTGAATAACTCAAAATATAAGGGCTTTGAGGGTGCAAAAAAGTAATCGCCTTCTAGATGAGTTGGTTAGATTGGACTGGGCAAGATAGGTCTGTGGCATGAAGTAAAGTTAATGTGAGGTTTTTGAAAATTAATTTTTAAATTTAGTTTAATATTTTTAAATTTGATTTTTAATTTAAATACTTTACTTTGTATTGCTTTACAGTGTTGTGTTAGTTTCTGCTATAGAGCAAAGTGAATCAGACATACATATACATATATCCCCTCTTTTCTAGATTTCCTTCCCATTTAGATCACCACAGAGCACTGAGTGGCATTCCCTGTGCTATAATGTAAGTTCCCATTAGCTATCTATTTGAGGCATAGTAGTATATATATGTCAAACCCAGTTTCCAGATTCATCCCCTCCTTCCCCCCTCGGTATCCGTCTGTTCATTCTCTATGTCTCTGTCTCTACTTCTTCTTGGTGAATAAGATCATCTGTACTATTTTTCTAGATTCCACATGTATGTGTTAATATATACAATATTTGCTTTCCCCTAATGTTAGTTTTTAAGGCAGGATGATGTGATATGTTATTTGTTCCCTTGAAGTGAACGAGAAGTACTTTTCCCCTTTCCTAGCCTAAGAATGCAGACAGACTTTCCGATTCTAACAGAGGCTTTGGCCTTGGCCCAAGAAACAGAGTTTTCCAGACCTCTAGAAGCAATTCCCTTCTCACTCATATTCTTTTATTAGGGATGTGGAGGCTCATTGAAGGAGTGAGGAGGGAGGCTGAACTTGGAGGGTATGTTCAGTGACATAAGTCAGAGAAAGAAAGACAAACTGGATAATATCACTTATATGTGGAGCCTAAAAAACACAACAGACTAGCAGATATAACAGAAAAGAAACAGATTCACAGATATTGAGAACAAACCAGTGGTTACCGGCAGGGAGAGGGAAAGGGAGAGGGGCAATATAGGGATAGGGAATTAAGAGGTACAAGCTACAAAGGATACTTAGGGAATGTATCCAATATTTATAATGACTATAAATGGAGTATGGCCTTCAAAAAATTGTGAATCACTATATTGTACACCTGTAACTTGTATAATATTATACATCAACTATACTTCAATTAAAAAAAAAGAAAAGACCCAGGGAGAGATGGAAAAAGCTTCTCAAGACCAGAAAACTATGGGGGTTTTGAAGTTTTGAGAAGTCCTAGCCCCTTGCTACATTCTATGCAGTGTGCTAGATGAGGTGCGCCTCCAGATGCTATGAAGGAGGCTCTGAATCCTTGAAGGCAACAGTGAGGGCTGGTGAAAAACAGCTGTTAGGAAGGGCACCCCTGATCTTGTCTTTCTTCCCCAGTGCTAGTCCCTGACTTGGCAGGTGTCAGATAGAGCACATCTGAACTTGGACTTGAAATACATGACATGGGACTGGAAAATGGGAAGCCCAGAACCCCTCATCTCATCCGNAGGTCAGTTTTCATTCCAATCCCAAAGAAGGGCAATGCCAAAGAATGTTCAAACTACTGCACAATTGCAACATTTCACATGCTAGCAAGTTAAAGCTCAAAATTCTTCAAGCGAGGCTTCAACAGTATGTGAACTAAGAACTTCCAGTTGTACAAGCTGGATTTAGAAAAGGTAAAGGAACCAGAGATCAAATTGCCAACATCCACTGGATGACAGAGAAAGCAAGAGAATTCCAGAAAAATCTCTACTTCTAAAGCCCTTGACTAAAGCATGGCAGCCCACTCCAGTATTGTTGCCTGGAGAATCCCCACGGAGAGAGGGGTCTGGCAGGCTATGCAGTCCATGGAGTCACAGAGTCGGACACGACTGAGCAACTATGCACACTAAAAACCCTTGAATATTACTACTGTGCAGATTACAACAAACTGTAAGCACACTACAAAGCTTTGCAGATTACAACAAACAGTGGAAAATTCTTGAAGAGATGGAAATACCAGACAACCTTACCTTCCTCCTCAGAAACTTGTACACCAGTCAAAAACCAATATTCAGAACTGAACACAAAACAATGGAAGGGTTCAAAATTGGGAGAGGAGTACATCAAGGCTGTGTATTTTTACCTTGCTTATTTAGCTTCTATGGAGAGTACATTACGTGAAATACAAGGCTGGATGAATCACAAGCTAGAATTAAGATTGCTGGGAGAAATACCAATAACCTCACCTATGTAGATGACACTGCCCTAAAGGTAGAAAACAAAGAGGAACTAAGCCTCTTGGTGAAAGTGGAAGAGGACAGTGAAAAGCTAGCTTACAACTCAATATTCAAAAAACAAAGATCACAGCATCATGTCCCACCATGGCAAACAGATGGGGAAAAAACAGTGGAAATAGTGACAGACTATTTTCTTGGGTTTCAAAATCAGTGCAGATGATGACTGCAGCCTTGAAATTAAAAGATGCTTGCTACTTGGAAGAAAAGCTATGTCAAATCTATAGATGGTGTATTAAAAAGCAGGGACATCATTTTACCAACAAAGGTTTGTATAGTCAAAGTTATTGTTTTTCCAGTAATCATTTTTGGATATGACAGTTGGACCATAAAGAATGCTGAGCACTGAAGAATTGATGCTTGAAAACTCTGGTATTGGAGAAGAGAAGACCCTTGAGAGTCCCTGGAACAGTGAGGAGATCAAACTAGTCAATATTAAAGAAAATCTGTCTGAATATTCATTGGAAGGACTGATGCTGAAATTGAAGCTCCAATACTCTGGCCACCTGATGCAAAGAGCTGATTCATTGGAAAAGACTGTGATTCTGGGAAAGATTGAGGGCAGGAGGAGAAGAGGATGACATAGGATGAGATGGTTGGATGGCATTAGTGACTCAATGGACATGAGTTTGAGCAAACTCCAGGAGATACTGAATGACATGGAAGCCTATCGTTCTGCAGTCCATGGGGTCACAAAGAGACAGACACAACTTAGTGACTGAACAGCAACAATGAACAACACACCTAACACAGGAGCACCTCAATATACAAGGCAAATACTAAAAGCCATAAAGTGAGAAATCAACAGCAACACAGTATTAAAGGACTGTGACACCCCACTTACATCAATAGACAGTTCAGAAAGAAAATTAATAAGGAAACACAAGTCATAAATAATAGAGCAGATGAGATGGACTTAACAGATATTTATGGAGTATTCCGTCTAAAAGCAGCAAAATATACCTTGTCAGTACATATGGCATATTCTCAAGGATTGACCACATCTTGGGCCATGAAGCAAGCCTCAGTAAATTTAAGTAAACTGAACCCATATCAAGCATCTTTGCTGACCACAGTACTATATGGTTAGAAATCAATTAAAAAAAAAAAAAACTGTTTAAAGAAAAAAAAAAAACCAGGTGGAGGCTAAACATATGCTATTAACAAGGAGGAAATCAAGGACAAAATCAAAATCAAAACTACCTAGAGGCAATGAAAACAAAAGCACAATGATACAAAACATATGTGATGCAGCAAAAGAAGTTCTAAAAGGGAAATTTAGATCAATACAATCTTACCTCAGAGAACAAGAAAAATTCCAAATAAACAACCTAACCTTACACATAAAGCAACCAGAGAAAGAAGAACAAGCAAAACCTAAAGTTTATAGAAGGAGAGGAATCATCACGATCAGTGCTGAAATAATGGAAATAGAGATAAAGAAAACAGTAGCAAAGATCAATGAAAGTAAAATTGATTCTCTAAGATGATAAAATTGATAAGCCTTTGCTGCTGCTACTGCTAAGTCGCTCAGTCGTGTCCAACTCTGTGCAACCCCATGGACTGCAGCCTACCAGGCTCCTCCATCCATGGGATTTTCCAGGNGTGACTCCTATACTGCCAACAGCAACATGGGTATAACCCAGCCGGGAAGATCTGGATTGGCAGGAGGGGGGAGGGATGAAAGTTCTCAGAAGAATAAAACAAGATTCCATTTTCAATTGTGCCTCTAGGGATTATTCGTGACAGGCTTTAGAAGTCCAGAGGATTGTAGACACAAGTGGAGATTTCAAGGAAAGGGTGTCTGGACTGTCCTCTTTCCAATTTCTTCAACACCTGCCTCTATTTCTAAATGGAAAACTGAAAAGAGGCAGACGTCAGTGAGACAGTCAGGCAATAACTAGCTTATTCACAACTGCAAGGCTGCAAAGAGAATTGCTGAAACCTCAGCTGCCATTCCTTGTTTCAGGTAAAGCATTTTTAGGATGAAATGGAAAATCAAAACTCTATTTGAAGAAATTAGCTTTGAGGACTGAAAGTAAAAGTGGACTGGCTATTTCTGAGAGATAAAAGATAGCTTACGGTTATGAGGCTGTTACTAAGGCCAGGGCAAGAGGAGAGATTTGATCTGATATCCCATAGCCCCAGACGTGAGGACTGACTGGTGCCTCCGTTTCCACTTTTACACATACTAACCTTGTTGAGCTCTAATGGAAAGGAAAAACCTCAGTCTGGATGAAAGAAACACTTTTTAACTGTGTCTAATTGTCCCCACTTTGGTTGAACATGGCTTTGTCTTCTTGGTTATAAACCTTGACACACTTAGAATCATCTGGATTTTTTTAAACTCAGCATTCCAGACCAATGACTCTCTGGCATTGGATCCAAATACCAGGCTAGGCAACTCCAAAGTGAGTGTACAGTTGAGGCCAAATACTAACTCATCCCATCTTTCTCCAGTATCATCACTCCTACCTTCTGGAATCCCAGCCCCCAATGACTACCAACTATCTAAATGATAGTTTTTGCAGGTATCAGTAGGTTTTTTTTAATATAATAAAAGAACAAAAGACAGATTAAAGGATACAACATATTGGGTGTGAGCAAATGGGACCTTTGTGCTTTCTGCTCAGTTTTGCTATGAAACTAAAACTGCTCTAAAAAATAAAATCTATTAAATACATTTCTTAAAATCTTGAAACTGGGATTGTCAGTTTGGCATCCCGTAACAGATATCCCATAAACTGGGTGGCTTATAAACAACAGAATTTATTTCAAACAATTCTGGAGGCTGAGAGGTCCAAAATCGAGGTACTGGCAAATCTGGTGTCTGGTGAAAGCCTGCTTCCTAGACAGCCTTTTTTTTTAAAATGTAACCTCATATGGCATAAGGACTGAGGGATCTCCCTGGAGTCTCTCATTTTTAATTGAAGGATAATTGCCTTACAGTACTGTGTTGTTTTCTGCCATATATCTACATGAGTCAGCCATGGGTATATACATGTGTCCCCTCTCTCTTGAGCCTCCCTCCCGCCTCTCACCCCTTTCCACCCCTCTAGGTTGTTACAGAGCCCCTGTGTCATACAGCAAATTCCCACTGGCTGGCTGTTTTACATATGGTGGTGTATGTATTTCTGTGCTACTCTCTCCATTAGTCCCACCCTCTGGAGTCACTTTATAAGGGCCATTCATGAGAGCTCTACCCTCATGACTTAATCACTGGGCCCACCTTCTAATGCCATCACCTTGGAGATTAGGATTTCAACATATGAATTTTGGGGAGGCAAGCATTCAGCTCATTGCATCCCATCCCTGTCTCCCCCAAATGTATATCCTTCTCACGTGCAACATACATTCAATAGCCTCAGAGGTCTTAACCTTCCAGCATCAACTCTAAATTTTGGTGTCATGTAAATATCAAAATCAGGTATGGGTCAGACTCCAGGGGGATTCATCCTGATGGAGTTCCCCTTCAGTTGTGAGCCTGTGAAATCAAGTTTTGTACTTCCAAAGCATAATGGTGGGACAGGCACAGGACAGATATCCCCATTCCAAAAGGCAAGAGAGGAGGTCCAGATCCTGAGCAAATCGGAAACCTTAAGGTGTAAGAATCTTCTTTGATTTTTTTGTCCTGCTCACCAACTGTGCTGGGGCAGAGGTCCCACCTTCTAGACTGACGTGTGGGTCCCCAGCTTTACTCTGCAGGGCTTCGGCCCTTAAGCCTGCAGGTTGCCCTGCCCTCCCAGCTTTAGGAGGCTCCATACCCTTGACTTTGCTGACACAAACCCCACCATAGCTCTCACGGGTTGGATGTAGTCCTGAAACTGCACAACACAAGTTGGGACTGAACCCCACTACCTTTTAAGTCACACACCTGGTCATAGGACCTAGTTCAGGTTCTTTTTGCCTTAGTGCAGAAAGAATGCAGTGAGAGACGAAGTGATAAGTAAGAAGTGGATTTATTAAGAGAGATACATATTGCATAAATAGAATGCAGTTCATCTGAAAAGGCAAGAGTGGTCCTAGGAGAAGCACACTCCACAGATAGAGGGTGGACCATCTCAGAAGGTGAGAGGTCCCAAAATATGCAGTGGTTGGTATTTATGAGCTAGGTAATTTCGTAGGCTAGTAAGTGGGGGTTTTATTTCAACTATTTTGGCGAAGGGGCAGGGATTTTCAGGAATTGGGCCACTGCCCACTTTTTTGGCCTTTTATGGTTGGCCTTGGAACTGTCATGGCACCTGTGGCTGTGTCATTTAACATACGCTGATGAATTACAATGAGCATATAATGAGACCTAGGGTTCACTGGAAGTTGAATTTTCTGCCATCTTGGGCCTAATGGCTGCTAAACAGTTACATCATATCATCAAAGCTATATCATTCTTTTAATGGTTGTGTATCTCGGCCCCCTTCCCTCTGGTTTCAGTCCTGTGCCTGTGGCTTTCCTGGACTGGAATTGCCTGCTGATGGTTCTACCATCCCAGGGTCTGGGGGATGACCTTGCCCCCAGGTTTTGCTGGGTGCCACTCCAGTGCGGTGCTCTCTGTGGTAGCCCCACTCCTAGTGTTTCTGTGCCTGGATGGCACACCTGTGGCTCTGAGACACTCTTTTCCTTGCAAATCTAGGTTGAGGTAGCCACGTCCCCTGCTTTCCAGGTGACTGCACTCTGTGCCAGTGGAGAAGAAGACCCAGAAATCTGAGAACTGTTTTTCCCATAAGAAGCCAAAGCAGTTATATATGTTTATATACATTTTATGTATATAGTATATATAATTATATAAAAGTTATATAAATTTTGAGACAGAGGACTCAGTTTAGTTCAGTTCAGTTGCTGAGTCGTGTCTGACTCTTTGAGACCCCATGAATCGCAGCACGCCAGGCCTCCCTGTCCATCGCCAATCCCCGGAGTTCACTCAGATTCACATCCTTTGAGTCAGTGATGCCATCCAACCATCTCTTCCTCTGTCATCCCCTTCTTCTCCTGCCCCCAGTGCCTCCCAGCATCAAAGTCTTTTCCAATGAGTCATCT
>SJYV01035648.1:199440-212567 GCA_006410875.1 Neotragus pygmaeus
TACTGGAGTTTCAGCTTTAGCATCATTCCTTCCAAAGAAATCCCAGGGCTGATCTCCTTCAGAATGGACTGATTGGATCTCCTTGCAGTCCAAGGGACTCTCAAGAGTCTTCTCCAACACCACAGTTCAAGAGCATCAATTCTTCGGCGCTCAGCCTTCTTCACAGTCCAGCTCTCACATCCATACAAGACTACTGGAAAAACCATAGCCTTGACTAGACGGACCTTAGTAGGCAAAGTAATGTCTTTGCTTTTGAACATGCTATCTAGGTTGGTCATAACTTTTCTTCCAAGGAGTAAGCGTCTTCTAATTTCATGGCTGCAGTCACCATCTGCAGTGAGTTTGGAGCCCCCCAAAATAAAGTCTGACACTGGACGTTAAATTATGTGGTATTGACAGTTTCCACAATCCAGTTCTAGCCATTCTTATGGCTCCTTACAAGATCAAGAAGGAATGTTATACTTCAAGGAATTGTCTTGTTGGTGCTAGAAGAATGATTATGGTTTATGGTCGAGCAGGTGTTTCTGCCCTTGGGGGAGTTTGGTCGATGCATAGGGCAGATATGCAATGCATGGTAGAGGGGAGAGAGGAGACAAAAGGACAGAGAAAATTCTTTATGTTTAAATTTTTATTATCTTGCCATAAAATATTAATTTTTTTAACACAGGCCAAAGAGCATGGAGGCCCCGCAGGCACTGGTGGCCCTTCTTTTGAAATTGTTTTCATGAGCTTTGGATCACCTTGGGGAGAAGCAGGGATCATTCTTCCATTGAACCATAGCTCCTGGCTTCTGATAAGGCTTTCTGCCTTATCAGATGGTGGTCTGGCCAAATTGTGAACGTTGTTTCTCAATAGACCGTCTCAGTTTTACAGTATGGACAGGCTGAGAATGTCCTGTACCTTTACGCTTCTGTTCCTTTCTAATGAACAATTCCATGTTTAAACCACCTCTCTCTTCCCCCATTTTACTATAAGCAGTCAAGAGCAAAACAGTCTGCTCCTTCACATTTTCCTTAGATATTTCCTCAGACAAATACTCTATTTTATTGCTCACTAGTGATGATGAAAGCTCAGCTTCTCTGTACGCTGGTGTGGAACCAAAACTCAAAAGTGGAGTTTTGGGTGAAGTAGGGAAGAAAGTGAAGTCACAGTCGTATCTGACGCTTGGCGACACCATGGCCTGTAGTCTACCAGGCTCCTCTGTCCACGGGATTTTCCAGGCAAGGGTACTGGAGTGGGTTGCCATTTCCTTCTCCAGGTGATTTTCCCAACCCAGGGATTAAAACCGGGTCTCCCACATTGCAGGCAGACGCTTTACCATCTGAACCACCAGGGAACCTTTATTACTTTGCTATGCAAAGGGGGACACAGTGGACCCCTGCCTCAAAAAAAAAAACTGTGTGTCCCAACTTGGAGAGGATAGTGAGAGTTTTTATAGTAATTGTTCAAAGAGGGCATGACCAGCTTGTGGACATTCTTCTGAAGGGTTGGTTGTGAGTAAGTAGGAGCCAGCATCATCAGCCTTCAGGTCCAACTGTTCTGGGGTCTACCTGCTTGTGGCAACAGGCCATTTTTAATCATTAACATCTCCCATCTGGAGGGGGTTTCAGTATCTGCAAAATAGGTCAAAGGTATTTTTGTGTGTTTACACTGGTGGGAAACAAGGACATTGCCCCAAGGCTGCTCTTGACTGTTTCTCCCTGATCTCGTATCCCCTCCCTTCTCTAGTTAGCAACTGCTTGAATGTACCCATTGGAACTCTGGGAAAGTCATTGAGGCTGAATGAAGGCTATTTCCTGTAATCAAAGAAATGCAGAATACAGAAAAGCTTTGTGCCCAGGAGCCCCACCGGGCCCTTTCTCAGTATCAACCCTCGCTGTTCAGTATCATTTGCTCTCAAGTCTAATGTTGTCATGAAAGCAAGACTTAATACGCGAGAGATTTAATCCAAGTGTACAAACAAGATCCTGATGGTAAAGTAAGCCCATCTTCTGGTTTGTATTAGAGACAGAGTCTTTACTGAGGTAATTAAGTTAAAATGAGGTCTAATCCAAGGACTAGTGTCCTTACAGGAAGAGGAGATTAGCACAAAGAGACTTGAGGAACAGGAAGGTAGAAGGCAGCCATCTGCAAGCCAGAGAGAGAGGTCTCGGGGAAAATCAGACCTTTCTCCAAGCCTCTAGGACTGTGAGAAAAGAAGTTTCTATTGTACTCCATCCTGTCTATGGTTTTCGTTATGGCTGCTCTACCAAAATAATATAATTTCTAATTTCTATAGGTAAGTCTTTCAACTTACAGTGAGCTCTGTTTCTTGAAGTGCATATATCCAAGTATAGGTCTTGTAGAAAGCACGACCTTACTCACAACCACCCCTCCTATATTCCCTGAATACATCTTTCTGGTCCAGAATCCATTCCCTTTGTGTATCTGGGACCCTTGATCCCAGATCCCAAAGGGGAATTATTTCCTCTCTGAAGAAATGCTCTACTAATAATTCCTGATGTCTTAGGCCCCCTCATCATTTCCTTTATTTCTCCCCCAGTAGTGGAGTGAGCTATCTGATTGATGAATTTGGAGGGAAAGAGGATATGTGTATCTCAGCTCCTTCCTTCCTCATTGTTATGGAAGGCAGTCTGCCTTCAGAAAGCATATATCCTAGCCCATTAATTGGAGGCACCCCTGCTTGGAGAGGCTAACGATTACCTAATACTGTGCATGACAGAGTGGGTAACAGCAAGCCCATTGTTACTGCACACCTTTCCCAGTCATTGCTGTGAGGCAAATCATCCAAAAACTTAGTGGCACATCAACAGAGTAATGGATAAAGAAGATGTGGCACATATATACAATGGAATATTACTCAGCCATAAAAAGCAAGATTGTGCCATTTGCTGAGACATGGGTGGACCTAGAGACTGTCTTATAGAGTGAAGTAAGTCACAAAGAGAAACACAAACATAATATAGTAACACATACATATGGAATCTAGAAAACTGGTGCAGACTAATCTATTTGCAAAGCAGAAATAGAGACACAGATGTAGAGAACAAGTGTATGGACACCAAGGGGGATAAAGGAAAGGGGGATGAATTGGGAGATTGGAATTGACACATATACATTATAGATACTACGTATAAAATAGGTAACTATGAGAACCTACTCTATATTAATAGCATAGAGAAACCCTACTCAATGCTCTGTGGCAATGAAGAGGGCATATATGTATACAAATAGCTAATTCACTTTGCTGTGCAGCATAAACTAACACAACACTGTAAACCAACTAAGCTCCAATTTAAAAAAAATCTTAGTGATGTAAAACAGCATTTTTATTAAGTTCCTAAGTTTTGGGGTTGGAAATTTGGACAGGACGCAGCAAGGATGACCTGTATCTGTTCTGTGATGACTAAAGCCTAAGATTGGCTGAAATAGCTGGATTTGGCTCATCTGGTTTGACTGGAGCCATCTGTTTTGGAGTTTGATTCTGGCCATCATCTGGGGTCCTCAGTGTTTCTCCAGCAGGGCTAGAATGTTCAAGGTTTTCACTGACTTATCTTTGCCTGGGCTGCGATGGTTGAAACAACTAGAGCTACCTAAGCAAACCTACTCCTCCACAAGGAGGTTAGCTTGGGCTGTCTCACATTGTGGTGGTCTCAGAGTAGTGAATTTCTCTGAGATATTATGGCTGACTTTTCCCAGAGTGGGCATTCCAAGAGACCAAAGTGGAAAGTGGAAGGCCTCTTCTGGTCTAGTCTTGAAAGTGACACGGTGTCATTTTGGATGTAACCTGTTGCTTACAGTTGAGTCCCAGAGCCACCCAGGCTTTAATAGGCAAGGGATGGCTGCACCAGTTAATACTGGGAGGTGATCAAATGTGGGTGGGAGGGGTGCCTTTTTAAGAAATTAACTACCACAGTGCTTAAGCTATGTTCTTAAATAGGTAATTAAGGTGATACTAGCATCTTCCTCTGCCTTATTCCTTTGTTATACTTTCTGCTTGCTTCAAAACTCAGACCAGGAAAATTGAAATATTTTTTACTGATCTTCTCGTGCATCAACAACAGCTGTCATCTGTCCTTGCAATATGGTTTGTATCAGAAATATCCTAATTATAGGCAACATTCAAAAATGCTCTGCTTGCATGTAAATAGGAGGATGTAAATAGATGCTTGGGGATTGGGATGTTGTCTAACACCATGTGTTAGACACAAATTGGCATCACCTCTTAGTTAAGAAATAAATTCTAAAGACAGAAAAGGATTTTGAAAATGTGATTGCTAAAACATCCTTGTCATTGTCATTCCCAAATTCAAATTTAATTCTTTCTTCTTGTAGCCAAATGGCTGTTAGGGCTACAAGGCAGTTAGAGCATGGAGGATGTGAATGAGAGCGTTTTTGCAGGAGTTTCTATGCTTTGGACATAAAAGAGCCTGGGTGCAACACAGACAAGCACTGTGGTGAGTTTGAATCAGATCTGGATCCTGGGAGGCTGGATCCGTGTTGGTCTATTTTTTATGATCACAGAGGAAAAACTGAACCAATGAGCTGAGTCCACCCAACTCCCATGATTGAAAGGTTTCAAGAGACTATATATGGGAGTCAGAAAATCTGCTGGCTACATCTACTCCCATGGGAGCAGAGTCCACTGTGCCACTTAGGATAGGCCAGTGGCTGGTCCCAAATGAGCAGACAGAAAAAATACACACTGCATGGTTCCACTGCCCAGAGAGAGAAAGAATAAGCCCATCAGGAGAGGCAACCCCTGCCCTCCCAAGAGCTGGTGGGTGATCTGTAAGCAACTTGAATAATAAAATTTCAAGAAGATAAGTTTTGTTGCTGCAGAGAAGTGATTCTGGCAACTAAGTGACATAATATTTTAAGTAAAATATCAGTGGATAAATTGAAGGAGAGCTAGTCCTTACAGAGATTTAAATTAGATGTTGGGAAGATCAAGTGGAGGAAATTTTCTGAGACTACTTAGTCAAACTACAAAGAGATAGAATTCAAGAAAAAAAGATGACTTGAAAAAGAGTCACAGGAGACATAACATGCAAATAATAAGAGTTCCAGAAGGGAAAACAAGAAGATTGTGCAGAAAAGCAATAATTAAAGAAATAAAAGAAGAAAAATTTCCTCAACTGAAGAAAGACCTGAATGCACAGTGAGGTTTACTGAGGCAAGTTTTATTAAACTCCTAAAGTCCAAGGATAAATAAAAAATGTCTAGGCCTCCTGGTAGAAAGAACAAGTTTGCTGAAGACTAATTTAAAAATTCAGGTTGGTAATAGACTTATGTGCAGAACCAGGAGTTGCCACCCACAGAATGACATCTGCAGATTACTTAGAAAAAAGAAGTGCACCCATGGATTCTGAAAGCAGCCAAAATGCAGTTCCATTAGCATGATGAAATAAATACATTTATAGGCACAAAAAGGTACAACATATACATCATCCAGGTATTCTATAGGAGGAATATTCTGAAGAATGGACCACAACGAACAGCAAGCAACTCAAAACACAGATTGGAATGAGGTGTTTGAGAGGTGGTAGGGGAGAAACTGAATCTATGAGTGGAAATAGGAAGAATGGAGCATTTACAAGTCTCATCCTAAGAGGTGCAAGGGAGATGGAGGGCTGTAGCAGAGGAATGGGCTTCCCAGGTGGCGCTAGTGGTAAAGAAGCCACTTGCCAGTGCAGGAGACATAAGAGACGTGGGTTTGATCCCTGGATTGGGAAGATCCCCTAGAGGGCGGCAGGACAACTCACTCCAGTATTCTTGCCTGGAGAATCCTATGGACAGAGAAGCCTGGCGGCTATAGTTCACGGAGTTGCAAAGATTTGGATATGACTGCAGTGACTGAGCACACACATGCGTGCAGTAGAGGAACAGAGCACTTGATGAGGGGTTTTGAGCTAAAATTAGTATTAATAGAGAAATGGCTTTAATTGTAACTGCCAGGAAAGGGGAGAATACTGTTAGTACCCAAAGTATAGAAGAGATCCCATATTAATAAGCAGTTCTACCTGTAAATAAGCTGCAAGTATAAAAAGGAAAGATGTCAACATAAATTAACAGAGTAAGATGAAAGATATAAATATATATATATAGTGATTTTTTTTTGCGGGGGGGCACTCTGCCACAGGCCATGTTGTATCTTAGTTTTCCAATCAGGGATAGAACCCATGCCCCCTTAACCACTGGGTCACAGAGAAGCGCCCTACATATTGTGTTAATTATGTTATTTTTCCCAGATTAATGGTTTATTTCCACCTGTAACACTAGCAAAGGAGTCCAAAACAGACTGATGTATAAGGATATAGTTTAAAGGTAACAAAGAAAGATGTGAAGTATGTACACTGAGGGAGGAAAAGGGATTTTTTTCATATTAACCTTTTCCTACTTTGCATTTTCTGAATGGTAGAAATGAAACATTTTCCTCCAATTTAATTTAGTATGAAGGAATACAATTTTTATGATCAACCATTTGACCTTAAGTGTAAAGCATAAGAGATTTTGGCTGCATTAAAAAAATAACCCAAAATTTGATGAACTAAAGTACCAAAGATGTATTATGTTGTAGTTTATGTGGGTGAGGAATTTTGGAGCAGCTTAGCTGAATGGTAACGGCCCTCTTGTAGCTCATTACCCTCTCATTACTTCTTATTACCGTATGAGTCTTTTATAAGGTAAGGACATTGGTGGGACCCGATACATAATCTGAAGGTTTAAGTGGGCCAGAGGACTCACTCGCAAGATGGTTCATTCACATCACTATTGGCTGGAACCTAGTTTTTCACCTGACACCTTCAGGACAGCCCTCTACATGTACAAGGTCATTTGAACCTGTGTTGCCTGCCTGGTTTGACTAGATTAGTGGATCCTCCAGAATCTTTGCTTTATTTGTGAAGGGCTGCACTTTCCAGGCAAGGTATTCTTTGGCTTTCTTAGAAGTTGAAGAGAAGCGAGAGCTTCATTGATTTTTAGAAACAGAGTGTGTGACTGTTTTGATTTCTGATTACTAATAAATTGTTATATGATTAATTTTACCTTACCGTCTAATGTGTATGTATGTGGAGAAGTTAACATTTAATTTTTATTCACCTTTAACTATTGGAGATTGTTAGTATTAATTTTAAAAATCCAGATAATTATAATGAAAAAGTAGTTAATGAATGTGAAATAATCATTTATTCTCAAATACCCTCAAAACTAAATATATCATTCTAAATGGTCAAATATTAAAATTGTTTTAATTAAAACAAAAGCAAAGTTTTGGATAAGTTATGAAAATGTTTCTTTTCACTGATGAAGTGTTGTATAGCTAGAAAATCAACAAGTACATCATCTACAGAATAGTATTGTAATAAGAACTAATAGGAAAATTATGTAAAATAACTGGGTATACAATAAATATATAAAAAGCAGTGGGCTTTCTCTGTGATAATGGTAACCAGAAATAAAAGTAAGAAAATATTCTGTTTGTAATGGTTAAAAAAATGATAAAGTACTTAGGAATAAATTTAAGAAGAAAGGCATCAGAACTTAATAGGAAAGTTTAGCAGAAAACTTAGAAGAAAAAGTTGGTTCCTATTGAGAGACATAAAAGGATATGCATGCAATTAGAAAGACATATCATGGTTTTAAATGGTAACATTAAGTAAATAAAAACATCAATGCTTCCAGAATAATATTAATTCCAATTACAATTGTAAGAAGAGTTTTTGGTAATTTCATAAAAGATGTTCTTGGTGGTGGTGGTTTACTTGCTAAGTCATGTCCAGTTCTTGCAACTCCATGGACTGTAGCCCACCAGGTTCTTCTGTCTATGGGATTCCCCATGCAAGAATACTGGAGTGGGTTGCTATTTCCTTTTCCAAAAGATGGTCTTATGGAAAAATAAGTAACAAATATAGCTTTAAAAAAGTATGAAATATAAATATCATGATAAGAATATTGCCTTGCCAGACATAAGCTACTGTAGAAATTATTTTGGCATTTAAATAAATAAATAGATTATTGGAACAAAATAGAAAATTGAAAAAATAAGCTGAAATATTTATGAATTTTGAATATATAGTAATGTTGGCAATCTGTTTCACTGGGGGAAAAGACGGTTTATTCAGAACAGTTTAAATTGCTTTAAAGAAATAAATGAGAATCTTAGAAGAAAATCTAAGAAGTTACACATGCTGCCTATGTATGAGAAAGAATTTTTAAATCAGGACAGAAAATTCAGATAGTAAAAAAGACACATTAAACATGTATAAATCTGACAGAAGATACCAAAGTCAATGGATAGATGATAGATTTGTAAAATGTATTTGCAGATACACAAATTCAGGTGACAGTTTAAAATTTATAGGACACAAAGAATATATAGAAACTGAACTGACCTCAAAGCATAACTCAACAGAATTTTGAACAAAGGCTATAAATAGGAAATTCTTAGAATCACAAAACCATGTGATAAAATCATTAAATTCACAATTAATTGAATCTGAAGATAGAAAAGTAAATGAAAGATGTAAAGAAGTAAAAAACAAAAAGAGAGAGAAAAATACGCGATGAACAAAAAATTTCCCCAAATATTTGATATGAACCTCTATGTATAAAATTTTTAATTGATGTGAATATATGTGTAAAATCTTTAGAAAATAGATCAAATTAGATCTATATCTACAGGTAAAAGGCATTTTACAGAAATGAGTGGGAAAAGTCCACATTTCATAGAAATATATATACTATAATTCTGTTTTGTTAAAAAATAATAATGATAGCAATCCTATGGACATATATATGTGCATGTACAAATTTGACGGAGAAAATGGTTTGAAAGAACATACATGAATCTAGTTACTCTGTGTGTGTGTGTGTGTGTGTGTGTGTGTGAGTGGCAGGGGAGTGTTATTGAGAGTGGTAGCAGACAACAGATTTGCTCATCTGTTCTTTTACAGTGTTGTTTTCACACATTATAAGAATGTATTACTCAGAATATTTGAAAAACATCAAATGCTGAAAATGCAAATATATATATATATCAGTTTCCCATGCTATATTAAAATAATAAACTGTTAATTACAAAATGGGGTTCTAAATCATTGTGTAAAGTGAAAATTGGGTATTGACATAATCCTGTCAATATAAAAAGTTCTGATATCACTCATGAAATACATAATACTTGATTTTTAGCATCCAAACATAAAATACTTTGCATGTTGAAGTTTACAAATGAAACATCCTAGGGAAGAACAAAAGACAGTCTCTTTGCCGGTGTCTGAGCAGGGAACCACTCTGCTGTCATGTAACTATCAGAACCCTGGGGGTGAGGAAGGACGAATGCAGAATTCTCAAGTATTCTTTCTTGCTGTGATGTTTACTCTGTTCAGGCTCAATATCAAGTTTCTAAACCACAATGCACGCATTTATCAGGAGGATAAAAATAAATAGTCAAATCACATATTTTAGAATAGTTTAATTTCTAAGATTACTTCAAAAGTTATATGATCTTAATGGCTTTATATAATTATAATAAGTGACAGCTCCAACCTAGCTAACAATCAAATTAAATCTGACTACATATCAAGTTGTTTAATTGAAATCTGACTTTCATAAAAAGAAAAGTTCAGGAGTTTCAAGTAATTTATACAAAGACACATAGGTAATATGGAGCAAGAGGAATTTGATACCATATCTGCCTGAAACTAGGCTCAGCCTAAATAGTTCTCCACTTACACCAACCTGCAATGGAAAGTCTAGAGAAAACTGGCAAAGCAACTCACAAATCCACCAATGGATTTGTGATTTCACCAGGTGAAAGAACAGAAAATTGAGAGAAAAGGAGGGCAGAAGACTTGCATTGGTATTTCTGGGGGTGCATGTGGATCAGAGGTGGGATGTGGATGTAGGATAAGTATATGGAAGAGGTGAGAGGAAATTGACTTGGCCCAGGGAAATCGAATTGGCTTGGAACTGAGATTCGTGGGTGACTTAAAGACTGCAGTGGCCTCCAACTAGTAATTTGGACTTCATCCTACCTTTATTTCTTGTCCAAAGGGAGGAAAAAGGCCTTGAAGAACAGGAGTAGGAGGGAGAAGAAAGGAAGGGCTGGTGGGAGGTTAAGCCTAGGTCGGTTTCCTTCCTGACCTCACCCACGTTCTCCCACTCTTCCTGTCTGCACTCACTCTCTGCCCAGGCAGAGGCTGCTAAGTCAAGCTGGGTTTCAAGAAGGCTTTGGAGGAAACTTAAGGCTTAAGATGGAGCAGCACCTCCAGGGTGACTCCTAAGGAATTTGTGGCTGGAATTCCTGGGAGGCAGTTGTCTCGTCTTCCCATCCCCTTGAGTTACAGGGGCAGACACCCTTAAGGGGTAGTACCCTTTAAATGGCAAGTGAATGGATGGGTCACAGTATGACCATAATCTTCTTCTTATTTGTCCTGCAGGATGTAAATGTATGTAACTTGAAATCACAGAAATTCATCTTGGGGGCTTGGAGGAGCTCAGGTTTTTTTGTCTCAACACAGAATTCATTGAGAGGCAAAGTGACAGATAAGAAGTGATTTATTAGAATAGGATGCTTTTGAAGTTTACAGGCAGGCAGGCGAGAGGGTGCCACCCTGAGAACTTAGTGGGCGATAGTTTTATAATCAAAGGAAAACTCGGGAAGGGGAGAAGACCACCTTCTTCCTCATTCTTGAGTAGACATCAAGCTTCCATCATCAGCTCTTCTTCCACATTGGGTAGGTGGGGGGTGGGGTGTAGTTTTCTTGTCCTTACATGGTCAAAGTGGGACCATCATGGTGCAATGGAAATGAGCAAAAATTCAAGAACACATCTTACAATATGATAAATCATTTCAGGTTTTAGCATAATGTCACATTTTCCTTATATTTTTTGTTTTTAGAAGCATGTCTCAGGAATCATTAACTTACCTCACTGGGCAGGATGTGGGTCTCATTTCACCTTGTTTTATTGTTTTAGGGCATGTCTCACACTTCCGTTGCATAGTTTTGTTGCTAAGCAAGCCTGCTTGGTTTTGTTGTTAGGCAANTTTTTAGAAGCATGTCTCAGGAATCATTAACTTACCTCACTGGGCAGGATGTGGGTCTCATTTCACCTTGTTTTATTGTTTTAGGGCATGTCTCACACTTCCGTTGCATAGTTTTGTTGCTAAGCAAGCCTGCTTGGTTTTGTTGTTAGGCAAGCCTGCTTTCTTGAGTGATCATTAACCTACAGGGGTCTCTCATACTTTTGTTTTTTACTTCTTATCCCTTGGTGGTGGTGGTGGTGGTTTAGTCACTAAGTCATGTCTGACTCTTGTGACCCTATGGACTGTAGCTCAGAAGCTCTCTGTCCATGGGATTTCCCAGGCAAGAATACTGGAGTGAGTTGTCATTTCCTCCTCCAAGGATTTTCCTGATCCAGGGATCAAACTCAAATCTCCTGCATTTCAGGCAGATTCTTTATACCTAAGCGACCAGGGAAGCCACTTGCTACCCCTTAGTGAGATTAGCTATTTAATCACCTACTTTGTACCTTTATTCTATTCCCATCAATTTAGCAATTATTCGATTCTCTGAACACCAACTGGGTGTCTGACAATTCAGTTCTGTTCTGACACTAATTATCTGGAATTAGCATCTGACTTCGCAGATCTAGAGGCTCTGTCACAAAGACCATTCCTACTTCAGAGGCCAGTAGCAAGCATTAGATCCCAGGTTACCAGCACTCTGTCTGACTTGGCTACNAAACTCAGCTGTGGTTGAAAGAGGCTTGTGTGAATACCAAAAGACACTCTTATCTCTTAGGAAATTCCAAGAGTCTTGGGAGCTCTGGGCCAGGAACTGGAGATAAAGGACCAAATATTTCCCATTATACCGCAGTGACATGTTTTGGTATTAAAAATTGAACTTCACGAGGAGGGCTACAACTTTTCTTTGTTATATTGCTTGATAACCTACCTCCAAATAAGGTTACATTTTGATATACTGGGTATGAGAACATATGAATCTGAGGGGAACACAGTTCAGCCCGTAACACCCTCATTACTAGTGGTTTGGCTTTTCATGTGAGATGAACAACTTTTGAAGCAGTCACCATGGGCTGTTATGGAGGATTTGGTATGGAGGGGTAAATGAGACTTGACATGGACTAAACATTCATGTCCGTAGAGAGTGTGAACACTCTAAGGAGAAAGCACCTTAAATTACCCTTTTCACTGGAAAGTTCCTTCTTGGACACACCGTTCTGCCTGGTCATCTTATTCTATTCCCAGCTCTGCGTCCCTTTCACCAGCCCCCACAGTTTGACTTCATCCTCCCACATCCCTTGTTGTTCACAGATGTTGATTTGGCTCCACTATTTTTCATCAATCCTACTCGTATTTTCAGACTATATTGGAACAGGGTTATCTTTAGTGGTGTCTTTCTCAAATACCAATATCTTTCAGCTAGGAAGACAGGTTTGTTATGTTCTATTTCTCTGTTGTATTTAAAAATGATGGTCTATTTTTATCCAGAGCCCAAGCCACACTTTAGCACAGACAAATAAGAATTTCAGAGGGTGGGATCTTGATTTTTTCAGCTCTCCAGTTGATTCTGCGCCATAGAGTTAAGAACCACGGGTCTAATACAGCAACATGAGGAATGGCAGGGTGGTGGAGGGTTGGCAGGGCATACTGTTCCAAATAAAAGATGTATATATGTTTCCCCAAAGCAGGTATGAAATCTTAGAGACAGTGTGATCTAAAGACGCATTATGACAAACATATTTTCTTAATTGGAAAGTGATTTAAACAGTTGTTCCTACATTCAGTGGATACAACATCTTATCTCATTGCAAAAAGAAGTTCTAATTTCTGTTTCAAATTGGATTCCTGATTATAGACTGTACCCTGATAGCGTTTGGTACATGAGAGGAAAACCAAGTTCAGAAGTAATTACCCTTCGCTGCACAAAAAATTTACTGGGCTTTAAAAATTAAAATATTTTCATTACTTTTTTTTGGCTATTTGAAGTTCATTTTTGAATCAAATTATAATGTTTACATAATTTAGGGGGCTAAATTATTCTAGAATTGTTTATCAAGAAAATAGCACCTTTGTTGGTTGGGTTTTTTTTTTTTTTTTTTTT
>SJYV01035648.1:212669-294687 GCA_006410875.1 Neotragus pygmaeus
TGTTTGGTTTTTTTTTTTTTTTTTTTTTTTAGATTCCACATGTAAGTCAAATTATCTTCTTGTTTTTCTCCTAGTTTCTTTGTTTAGGTCTTGAGCTGCTCCCTTTTAAAAAAAATTCTATTTTTTGTTAGTTTTTAGAATTCACAGAACATGAAATCAGCCACCTTGAAGTTTGCATTTCAGTGACATTTAGTGCATTCACAATGTTGTATAGCTATTACCACCATCCTGTTCCATTTTCAGCATCCCAAAAGGAAACCCATTGCCCCCTGACCTGTCTCATTATTTTTGGTAAGATCAAATGCTGCATTAGCTCTCTTGCCATATAACAGATGAGTCTGATACATAGCACCTTAACTTACATCAGCTTCGTTTATTGTCTCATAGTTTCTGGGGGTCAGAAATTTAGACATAACTTAGACTTTAGTACAGGGTTTCTCATAGGCTATAATCATTGTGCCGGGAGCTCTAGTCATGTCAAGGCATCACTGGAGGAGGGTGGATTTCCAAGTTCACTCACATGGCTGTTAGCAGGATTTAGTTCCCTGCAAACTACTGGATTGGAGGTCCTAACCCCTTGCTGGTCATTGTTGAGAAGCCAACTTCAGTTCCTTACCTCGTGAGCCTCTCTACGGGGACATTCACATCAGGATAACTGGCTCCATCAGAGCTAGGAAGTCAGAAAAGATTAGAGGACTCTGAGAGAGAGAGAGAGAAAAGGAGAGAAAAACAGAAGGGGCCAGGGAGAGAGACAGATCTGACACGATAGGAGTCTGCTTATAACCAACTTTGGGAGTGATATACCATCTCTTGTGCCGTATGTACCCTATTTGTAAGAAGCAGTAGCTAAGTCCCGCCCACAGTCAATGGAGAGGATTACACAAGGGCATGAATTACAACCACCAAGAAGTGGGCACGGAGGCCGTCTCAGAACTGCTTCCCATGCTTTGGTATGGTTTTCTCAAGATATTTTGATGGCAAATCTGGCTTCTCCAGCTATAATGGTGGCAACTTAAGGATCCGTTATCTAGTTTTGAATCAGAAATAACCTAAGAAAAGAAATAGTGGCTTGGATTTATTTACATTTTGGCCTGATAGGTAGTACCAAGACATATTGTAATCATAATAATAAACATTCATTGACCATTGATGTGTTTTATATATATATATATATATAAAATCTCATTTAATCATCACAAAACACTTCAAGGTACCAGATATTACCACTACACTGAATATAACAAGAAAAATTCATATATAATAAGATAGGTACTCTTATTATCTCCATTTTTTTAAACAGAGGAAAATGAAGCTTAAAAACTTGTCTGAAGTTAAGGGAGAAAGTGGGTAGCAGGTTCTAGATTTAAGCCTAGCTGCACCAGTTCCAAAATATGTTCTCTTATCTGCCATAGTACCTAACATATAGTATTTTGAGTTAGTTATAAGTAGTGTGAATACCACTGATCCAATATCTTTTCCCTTATCTTCCTCTAATAATAATATAAAATCCAATTGTCTCATTTTACATGTTTCACCACTTTATGTTATGGGAAAGAACAGTGTCCCATACACATTACTTTTTCTGAATGCCTAAAACATGATGAGCATTTTAAAAATATTTACTTTGGTTTTCTAGAACTATGTGCATAGGGAAATGGGTTGGTCTGCAATCCAACATTCTTTCTTTGCTTTGGCAAGAAGCAATGGTTTTCAAGTCTTCTGGCAAGTGTAATGAATATTTTTTAAAGAAAATATTATCCTGGAGCTACCTGAATCTATTATGTGTGGTAAGATTCCACATTGCTTCCCAGTTGTTTTTCTACTTCTCCAAGAATTTGGCTTTTCTGCATTTTTTTTGTTACTCTGGGAAAAAAAAACAACAACAATCTATGTCTCTCTGCCTTTATTTCTGAGATCTTAAAACCCATATGCACTGGGGATAATCACTGAAGAGATGGATCTTCCAGGATAAGGCTNGCATTTTTTTTGTTACTCTGGGAAAAAAAAACAACAACAATCTATGTCTCTCTGCCTTTATTTCTGAGATCTTAAAACACATATGCACTGGGGATAATCACTGAAGAGATGGGTCTTCCAGGATCACCAGTGGGTAAAACACTGAGAATTATCCCAGTGCACAGTGTGCATATAATGATGACCCCCCCTTTTTTTTTTTTACAATTAGGAGATGTAAATTTGGATAAATAACAGAGAAATTCTTAGTTGGTGGTTAGAGTCATGGAGGGAGGTTGAGGCAGAAGTGATGTTTAACTTTTGCAAGGATTGATGGTGAAAGTAAAGAAGTTAGAAGGCTGATGCGTCAGTGAGAGAATTTCTCCAACAGTGACTGAAACCCTAGGCGTTCTCCAGAGGCTTGGAATAAATAGGAACTGAGCAGTCAAGGGGATTACATATGATGTCAGCTAGTTAAACACACTCTCCCCGCCGTTGAATTTTGGGAAGAGGGTGTTTTATATTTCTCAGTGAGCTCTAGGCCCTGGGTGACAGAGCCAACTGGGCCCATGGTTTGTATTTTTTGACTCGAGAGTGGGAAAAGCCTTGACCGACAGAACAAACAAAACTATAGGAAACAAAGGAAGTACAAACAGATTGCATTTACTGAAGGAAACGGGTATGCTATAGGCAAGAAACCACGTAAGTCCCTAACGAAACATTGGTCACAATTGCATGGTTCTCCATTGCCTGTAAGGTATGAAGACATTCCTTTAATAGTCAATGCAATGTGTTTTGTGTGCCTCTGTCTGAAAGGAAATATCTGCTCACGATGACCAGAAATAAAATGTGAATAAAGGTTATAAGCTAACATATTTAAAGTATTAAATTGTGCGGGAATTAATTAAGTGTGACTAAAATTATGACATGAGATCTGATTTAAGATTGGCCTCAGCACCAGTTGGAATGAGATGAAGGTTTGCTGCAGCATATTATTCCAATTTCACCATCTTTACTTCAAACCCAACATGTTCCATGGCCTTGCCTCTGAGTTAAAATCTATTTAGCAGACTCTTGAGCTGTCAATTTGCTCAAGGTGTCTTTTTCAATATATTTTCTCTACTTTGAGTAGCCTTCCTTTCTTTTTCCTAAGACCACTTTGCTTTATTAACATTTCTTAATCCAGTAATACAAAAACCTGGTAACACCTCTATTGAATTCCTCATAGGTTGCTCAGTTTGAAATGATTGCATTCCTTCCAAATACTCCATGAAAATATCTACCATTGCATTTGTCATATGTTATGATAATTTCTTATTTCTCTCTTTACGCCTTCCAACTACACTTTGCCTTATTCTTCTTCATGTAGAGAAAGATAAGTGGTGTTGAAAGGCTACAGACTGAAATAAGTCCCTTTTCTGAATAGGACTGGTTTCCGAGAAATGAGCACAGGATCACTAACTGACTCATGTTAAATCATCTAAGAAGCGAGACATAAAAGGACACCCATTGTACGGCTGCATTTATACAAAATATCCGGAATAGGCAAATCCATGGAGACAGAAAACAGATTAGTGGTTATGAAAGGCTGGGGGAAAGAAATGGGGAGTAATTGCTTAATGAGTTTGGGGTTTCCATTCAAGGTGATGAAAAATTCTGTAACCAGATAGTGATAATGGCTACACAACATTGCAAATGCTCTTAATGCCACTGAATTGTACCCTTTGAAGTGGTTACAATGATTAATTTTATGTGTGTATTTTACCACAATTAAAAGAATAAAAGAAAAATAAAAGCTTATACAAATATTTTTTTTAAAAGCAGTAAAATCAATTCCCATATATCCCTGTGTTTCTAAGGTTTCTGATCAGAGTGTCCTCAGTTCCTTTGCCTCTCCAGTTTCTTATCCTTGACCTTTTAGGATGCTGTGATGTGAATGCATAACTTACAGACTCTCCACTATAGTGTTATTCTATACTGAGATCCCCATAATGGGGGAAAAAAGATAGGATTTTCATACAAAGAAAATGCAAGTAAATATTATCAGAACCAGGTAACTTATCAGGAATGGTAGGTAGTGTTTTTCTCCCTTTATATACAAAAGTGTTTTAGTTCACAAAGTAAAAATAGCTGTTTGAAGAAAAGCAATAATAAAATATCAATAACCTCAGATATGCAGATGACACCACCCTTATGGCAGAAAGTGAAGAACTAAAGAGCCTCTTGATGAAAGTGAAAGAGGAGAGTGAAAAAGTTGGGTTAAAGCTCAACATTCAGAAAACAAAGATCATGGCATCTGGTCCCATTACTTCATGGCAAATAGATGGGGAAACAGAAACAGTGGCTGACATTATTTTTGGGGGGGTACAAAATTACTGCAGGTGGTGATTGCAGCCATGAAATTAAAAGATACTTACTCCTTGGAAGAAAAGTTATGACCAACTTAGACAGCATATTAAAAAGCAGAGACATTACTTTGCCAACAGAGGTCCATCTAGTCAAGGCTATGGTTTTTCCAGTAGTTATGTATGGATGTGAGAGTTGGACTATAAAGAAAGCTGAGCACAACAGAATTGATGCTTTTGAACTGTGGTGTTGGAGAGTCCCTTGGCCTGCAAGGAGATCCAACCAGTCCATCCTAAAGGAAATCAGTCCTGGGTGTTCATTGGAAGGACTGATGTTGAAGCTGAAACTCCAATATTTTGGCCACCTGATGTGAAAAGCTGACTCATTTAAAAAGACCCTGATGTTGGGAAAGATTGAGGAAAGGAGGAGAAGGAGATGATAGAGGATGAGATGGTTAGATGGCATTATTGACTTAATGGACATGAGTTTGGGTAAACTCCGGGAGTTGGTGATGGACAGGGAGGCCTGGCGTGCTGCGATTCACGGGGTCACAAAGAGTCAGACATGACTGAGTGACCGAACTGAACTGAACTGACTAATAAAATATTAGGACAAGTGTATAAAGTAAAAAATAAAAATCATTTAATAAAGTGTCCTCTGATGGAGACAAAGCTATATATAACCAAACTGTGATTTTGTTTTCCTTTTCTGGGTGCACAAACCACATTCCCCAGACTCTTGTGTAGCTGGGGAAGGACTGTGTAAGTAAGTGTGTTCTGTCCAATGGGATTTCAGTGGCAGTAATGTAACCCACTTCTGGGGTTGGCTATAAAATCCCCATGCAGTCATCATGCTAGCTTTCTTTTCTGCAATGACTTTAGAAGTGACATGTATGAAATTAAGTAGAACCATAAGTTAGAAGGAATCTGGATCTCTATGTCCCTACTTGAAAGATGAACTGCCAAGAGAGCCAGGCAACTTGCATAAGACCATGACATTAATAAAAGGAAACTTGAGTTGCTATTGCATTAAGCTTCTTGGATAGAGGGCCTGTTTGTTATCTTAACATAACCTCTCCTATTCTGACTTATTTATTTCTCAATCTTACTCAACAGGGTAACTAACTATATATCCAATTTTTCAATCAACATATAGAATACTTCTGTCAGGTCTTCTTCTTACACTTTAAGGTAGATCCAAGATGAAGTTTAGGAAGCCATGTGTTTTTCTAGGAAAAAAACATGCTAGGAAGCCATGTTTTTTTCTTAAACCAAGTAAGGGAATTCTTTTCTTCTCACTAGGCATTTGCTTAGGAATGGATATGCAATTGATTCTGGTCAAGGGAAAATGAGAATTCCTACAGAAGATTTCTTGGAAAGGTGTTTTTATATGCTATAAACAGGTAGCTCTTCATATTTTTCTAAACACTGTTAAAAACTTTGATTTGTGGTACCATATGATATCAAGATGAGTTATTTTGACAACAAAGTTTACATGCCAGAGGAAAAAGACGGGAGCAATCATTGTCCTTTATATTGCTGACCAAATAAATTGACAGTACTCAAGAGCCACTTATTAAAATTTTGGCACATGAGATAATAAAACTTTCTTATTTTTTAGCTACTTTGAAATGTTTTTATGTTACTTGCAATCAAAATCATCCTAAGACAGATTGATATTTGTCTCCTGTGATTTTAATATTTCAAATAATATTGCAGCAAATATCCTCTGCATTTATCATTGTCTATGTAGTTTATTTCAGGGTCAAGGAGCACAAGCACCTAAATTTTAACAGATAATACCGTAATACCATATTTTTCTCCAAAAATATTGTCTTCCTTTTGGCTTTTAAATTTTCCAATCTGGATATCATTAATCTGTTTAATTTTGCTAATCTGATAAGCAAAATAATGACTCATTGTTTTACTTTATATTTCTTTTGTCAGTAATTGAGTTGAACATTATGGGCTTAATGACTATTTCTAGGGCTTTGATAAGTTGTCTTTTCAAATCTTTTGACCATTTTCCATTGACATTTGTATTTTTATTATTAATAGGAGCTCTAAATAAAAATAAGATTATTAGCCCTTGCTTTATAAATATTTTTCCAGTCTGTTGATTATCTTTAATGTTACTTTGAACATCTGTTCCTATATAGGAATTTAACATCATTATCTCACCACTCAAACCACTCAAATTGAATGCCTTCCAATTTTTTTATATCTTAAAATCTTAGGTGTTATTCTCAGTGTTTTTTTTTTTTTTCCCCAAAAGGACCAAGAAATTTTTAAAGTGCAAATAGCTCAAATTTTAAATGACAAGATACTTAGAGGGCTAGAGTATAGGGGCAAATGCTTTTAAAATTTCATTTTATATATAATTGATTTTCCTTTAAGGACATCTTAAAGAAAGGGAATATGTGTTGTTGAGTACTTACTGTGTGCAAGATATTTCCCTAGGGACTTTACATGTGACTTGTTTTTCAATTTTAATCCTCATGACAATCCTATAAATTGGTTTTTAGTATTACTGTTTCAAGAGAAGCTAGATTAATAGCTTGCCCATGGTCACATGGCCAGTAAACAGTAGATCTGTGTTATGGGTCTCAGTCCTATTTGTTAAAACTTCCTTTAACCAAGGTGCTATACTTTTGCTGAGAAATGCAGACACTGGATAAGCATGTATAACAAAATTCATATTTCTCCCTTTGCACTTCTCCTTATGATACACTTTCTTTTATCTGGGAGCAAAGAATGAAAACAGCAGAGCTATGTGACTCAAACACTATTCTTTTTTTCGTCGTACCGTGATGCCTATCTTTGAGCTTGGAAAAAGAAGTGGGATATTTTTATTTTGTTTTTAACCTATTTGTATGAACTGTTTATCGACAGACTGGAATCAAGTACCAACATTAACAGGAAGAACTTTCATGGTGCTGTGGGCAGAGTTCATATATTTTGGAGACATTGACAAACTGGGTGGTGGCTTTGTTTCATTTATCACTAGGCCTTATTTTTTAGGGACTTACCTTGCTGAATCCATTCTGTTTAAACAGTCACTTCCTCCTGTCTCAGCTGGCTGTCTTTGATGTCTAGTGCTGTCTGGTATTATTTTTAAGATGAGAGTGTGGGAAGAAAAGAGGAAATGTGTCTGCATATTGCACCCACCTCTGATCTAGGAGAGCTTTTCTACTTTTGAGTTGTACTCTGCCAGGGGTTTAAGCTTCTTTGCATACTAATCCCAATCTGAACCCGGTCTGATAGCCTTTTCTTAAATAAACATTCAGTATAGCCAAAATAAAAGAACCTTTAATTCCAGGACTTTAATTCAGGGCTTTTAAGTCTTGAAAATAGGATCTGCAAAAACCCTAATCAAAGTGGCTAATCTTAAGAGCATCATTTTTTGAAAACATTTATCAAAGTGGTTGGGGTATCATTGAATGGACTTAAGCGAGTGACTGAAATAGCCCAGATAGTGTTTTCTGTACAAGTAAAGTGGAGGCATTGAAGTGGCATCCCCACAGTCTCTTCTGCTGTTCAGTATCATTCTTGAACACCAGAGCCACCCTAGACAAAAGCAGGAAGCTGCCGGAGCTGGTCTTTTACGCTTTATCTTCCCGTCACATTTTGTTTTCCCCTCTGAGCACTCTACCTTGTAGATATTTGTATCTTGCCCCATGAAGGTTTTAGAATCTCTAATTCTGGGTTCTCTTGCCCCAGTTCTCTCAGACATTATCTCTTATTCTCAAAATTTTTGTATTTATGGTCTCCTAAGACCTTTCTCCTAAGGGCTTTCCTCGTGGCTCAGATGGTAAAGTGTCTGCCTACAATGCAGAAGACCCAGGTTCAATCCCTGGATTGGAAAAATCTCCTGGAGAAGGAAATGTCAACCCACTCCAGTACTCTTGCCTGGAAAATCCCTTGGGCGGAGGAGCCTTGTAGGCTACAGTCCATGGGATCACAAAGAGTCGGACACGACTGAGCAACTTCACTTTCAAGGCCTTTCTCCTTGGCATGAAAATGATGTATTAACTAGTCAGTTAATGGGGGTTACCTTGTCTTTTATTTTAATTAATCAATGATTTATTTATTTTGGGTTGTGCTTGCCAGGTCTTTGTTGCTGTACAGGCTTGTCTCTAGTTGAAGAGAGCAGAGGCTAATTTCTAGTTGCAGTATGTGCCTTCTCATTGCAGTGCCTTCTCTCTTTTGCAGAGCTCGGGCTCTTGGGTGCACTGGCTTCCATAGATGTGGTGCCTGGACTCAGTAGTGGCGGCACCCAGGCCCTCAAGCACAGGCTCAGTAGCTGTGGCACATGGGCTTAGTTGCTACGTGGCATGTGGGATCTTCCCGCATCAGGGTGGAACCCATGTCTCCTGTACTGGCAGGTGGAGTCTTTACCGCTGAGCCACCAGGGAAGCCCAGTTGTTTGAATTCTAACAAGGACTTTCAATAAACAAAATATATTTATTCCAAATATGTGACCCCAAAGTGGAAATCATATACACGTTGGTTGGGCCAGTAGGAAAGTTTGAGGGTGAAGGTGGATACAGAGCTCTTCTCAGAAATCTCTAGCAAACAGCCACTTGATCTGTCTTGAACAGAACATAAATGCTCTATGTTCCTGATGTCCTTGAAGAAACTGAATGACCTTGACGTCCTTTTTCTTTTTGTAAAACTCCATATGATCCTTTTTTTTTAAACAAGAGCTTATACCCTTTTAAGGGGGACATGGGATTTCCCAGGTGGCACTAGTGGTAAAGAATCCAGCTGCCAATGCAGGAGACTCAGAGATGCGAGTTCAATCCCTGGGTGGGGTAGATCCCCAGGAGAAGGGAATGGCAACCCACTCCAGTATTCTGGCCTGTAAAATTCGTGGACACAGGAACCTGGTGGGCTGCAGTCCATGGGGTCACAAAGAGTCGGACACAACTGAGCACACACACACCCGAGGGGCACAAGAAGACCAAGGCCTCCTATTCATCCACAGAAGCATAGAGCCCACACAATGTCAGCTATTTCCTGTGAGAACTCCACTAGGCAGTGGGGCAGACAGGACCTGTCAAAATCACCGTGGCCTCTCTCTTCATTTTAGGATTCCTAAGTTTTAGTCATTGCTTATTTTCATGCATCGGAGAAGGAAATGGCAACCCACTCCAGTGTTCTTGCCTGGAGAATCCTAGGGACAGGGGACCCTGGTGGGCTGCCGTCTATGGGGTCACACAGAGTCGGACACGACTGAAGCGACTTAGCAGCAGTAGCCGCAGTATGGAGACATATTCTTTTCCTGAAGAGAATTTTGAGTTCTCTGTGGTCCGGGCTTGGGCATTTTACTTCTTTTTATGCTCCACGGTGTCCAGCACATGCAGGGAACATAGAATTGCTTAATGAATACTTGCTGACATATCTTCTCTCTGGAGAAGAGACCAAAACAGCTACATAGTTATTACCTCATTTTTGTAGGATAAAACACCCTTTGAAAATATCAATAGCATCAGTATCTTTGTTTTGCAGAGAGAGGAAAGCGAAAGCTGAAATGACTTGTCTTATGTCACAACTGGAGAGTGTGACAGTTAGGATTAGAACTAAATTTGGACAAGTAGCTAAAGCAGAAAGTACCAGATCTTCTGTGAACTCTCTGCTGGCCTTCATGTCCTCATCAGCAAGTTTAGAGCAGAGGGAAAGAATAGAGGAAGCCCTGAACATGTGGACTGCTTTCTTAGGAGAATTACAACCAGACAGTTGTAGATATGCTGGATGCTGTGTAGTGGAGATAAAATGATGGGCTTTTGCTTTGTCCTTAAAGGTGCCATTCAGTGTCTTAGCTGTCTACCTTAGACACCCTTGTTATGTTTCACCATCTTAGATTTTGAAGTGATATAGGCAAAGGCATGCCCCAGATTTGCAACTTGCTAGTTGACAGACCTTAGAAAAGGTACAAGGTAAAGATTCCAGTGGACACAGGGGTAGGGGGCAGGTGGAGTGATTTGAGAGAGTAAGATCCTCATAAATACATGAACTGTGCTGTGCTTTGCTTCGGAGAAGGCAATGGCACCCCACTCCAGTACTCTTGCCTGGAAAATCCCATGGACAGAGGAGCCTGGTAGGCTGCAGTCCATGGGGTTGCGAAGAGTCCAACACGACTGAGCGACTTCACTTTCACTTTTCTCTTTCATGCATTGGAGAAGGAAATGGCAACCCACTCCAGTGTTCTTGCCTGGAGAATCCCAGGGACGGGGGAGCCTGGTGGGCTGCCGTCTATGGGGTCACACAGAGTCGGACACAACTGAAGCGACTTAGCAGCAGCAGCACCAGCAGAACAGACAAAAATCTGCCTTTCTGCTGACACCAAATCTAGGTCAAGTCAAATTCTTCCTTTTCTGATAATTCCCCATTAATGTGCCTCAACTGAAAGTAATTTATTATTGTCTTCCTGTACTTAAGGCTGATAGTAAAATGGAAAANGCTTTGCTTAGTTGCTCAGTCGTGTCTGACTCTTTGCAACCCCATGGATGGCAGACCACCAGGCATCTCTGTCCATGGAATTCTCCAGGCAAGAATACTGGAATGGATAGCCATGCCCTCCTCCAGGGGATCTTCCCAACCCAGGGATCAAACCCAGGTCTCCTGCACTGCAGACAGATTCTTTACTATTTGAGCCACCAGGGAAGCCCAAGAAAACTGAAGTGGGTAGCCTATCCCTTCTCCAGGGGATCTTCCAAACCCAAAAATTGAACTGGGGTCTCCTTCATTGCAGGTGGATTCTTTACAAGCTGAGCTACCAGGGAAGCCCATATATACACTACCATGTGTAAAATAAATAGCTAATAAGAACCTGTTGTATAGCACAGGGAGCTCAGCTCTGTGCTCTCTGATGACCTAGGGGGTACGATGTGGGTGGGGAAGGAGGCTCAAGAGGAAAGGGATATATGTATGCATACAGCTGATTCACCTCATTGTACAGCAGAAGCTAATACAACAATAGAAAGCAATTGTAGTCCAACTAAAACATAAATTTTAGAGGAAAAGAAAAAATGATTCCAGAGCTATTCCTGTTGCCTGCAAAGCCCTACATTATGGGGCTCCTGGCTGCCTCTCTTCCAGCCCTATGGTCCTCCTTCCCGTTTCCTTACCACATCAAGCGTGTTTCGTCTCAGGGCCTTTATACATGCTGCCCCCTCTCCCTGGAATTCTCTTCCTTCAGAGAGTTACAGTTCTGGTCCCTCACTCCGCTTGGGTTTCTGTACCTTCTCAGTGACACTGGGCTTTCCTAATAGTCCAATCTCAAGTACTGTCTCTGAGTTATCATATGTAAAGCAAGAATACTCATCACACTTTCCTAACCTTTAAAAGCTAATATAAGGGAAAGCTCATGGTAAACTTTAAAGTAACATATAAATATAAAGAGTTTTGGTTGTTTTTATAACTCTAAGAGACCTGCAAGAACATTTTACTCAGGGCTTTAAATTTAAATGTTGATCAATTTGTTTTCCTAAATTGGATTGACCTTTTGAAGAAACTTTTAATTGATTTTTTTCTTTCCTTTTTAAGGATTACAGTCATGATACTTTCAGTCAGCACTCTGTATCTGTGATTTCTGTATCCACAGATTAAATGGACAGTGGATCAAAATATATACATATATATAAATTCCAGAAAGTTCCAAAAAACAGAACTTGAATTTGTTGCATGCTGGCAGCTATTTATGTAACATTTACATTATATTAGGTACTATAAATAATCTAGAGGTGCTTTAAAGTATATGCGAGGATGAGTGTAGGTTATATGCTAATATAATACTATATCATTTTTATATAAAGGACTTGAGTATCCATGAATTTTGGTATCTGCAGAAGTACTGAAACCAGTCCCCCATGGATACTGAGAGATGACTGTGTATGATGACTCATAGTGATGATCAGATTATGTATGTATATATAATATATAATTTTTGTGCTTCTCCACAATAGATCTAGATCAGCTCATTGTTCAAAATGATCTGTTCATTGCTTCTGTTGTCTAATTTCATTAGTCTTCAGACCTCAAATTTAAGACTCTAGCTGCCTGTGAAAACATGGAATTTTTCCACTCTCACACAATCGGTAAGCTGGGATTTTTTTAGGTGGAAGATAATAAGCTTCATTTCAGACATAGCATCTGTGATATGATGGTGCAACTTCCAAATAAAAATCCTTACTGGGTTATGCTGAGGAAAATTGAAGGCAAAAGGAGAAGGGGATGGCAGAGGATGAGACGATTGGATGGTATCACTGACTCAATGGGCATGAATTTGAGCAAATTCTGGAAGATAGTGGAGGACAGAGTTTCCTGGTGTGCTGCAGTCCATGGGGTCACAAAGAGTCACACACGACTTAGTGTGTGAACAACAACTAGTGGAGTAGGAAGAAGTTTGCAAGAGTTACTAGGTGTCATCTAAATGGAGATACAAGGGTTAAAGGTGAAAACTGGCCATTCTGCAGTGCAAATTCAATATTAAAACAGCAGCTTGGAATGACAGTAGCGCCAAGTGCTCACTATATGCAGGTAGTGCATTGTGGCTTTCATGTATTGTTTCACTTAGTTTTTGTAATAATTATACGAATAAGTGCTGACTTTATTCCCATTTTTACTTGAGGTATCCAAGGTGTAATGAAATAAATTAATTTGTAAGAGCTCACAGAGCTAGTGAAAATAGGAGCTGAAATGTAAACCTACGTTTTCTAACATGAAAGCCAAAGCTTGTAGTCACTATATTATACTGTAACATGTATAATTTATTCAATGAAAATGAAAAACCTATTCTCAGCAGGAAGGCTATTCCCCAGCAATGCATTACTTGAGGAACCCGTGAGTCCTTGAAATGATTCCAGTTTTTCACTTACAGACCTCATTTTACCGCTGCTTCCTTTTACCCAGTTTCACAAATATTTTATTTTTTACAAATTGAAGGTTTGTGGCCAGCCTGCGCTGAGCAAGTCCCTCTATGTCATTTTTCCAACAATATTTGCTCACTTTGTGTCTCTGTGTCACATTTCAGTAATCTTGGAATATTTCAAACATTACTATTATTATTATATTTGTTATAATGATCTGTGATCAATGATCTTTGATTTTACTGTTATGACTCACAGAAGACCCAGATGATGGATAGCATATTTTAGCAATAAAGTGTTCTTTAATTAAGATATGTACATTGTTCTTTTAGCATAATGCAGCTGCACACTGAGTACAGTTAAACATAACTTTTGTGTGCACTGGTAAACCAAAAATTCATGTGACTTATTTCATTGCAATATCCACTTTGTTGTGGTGGTCTAGAACTGACTCCACAATATCTCCAAGATATGCCTGTACTTGGCTCTGTCAGAGTAGACTCCAAATATAAAGAAAGATTTCATATTTTCTATTTATACACTGGGTATTCATAACATGTCCTGTAGGCAAAACCTGTCCCTCTTCCTTTAGACTGCCAGGGAAATTGCATGTGACATAGTCTTTTCTGCCTAGTCACTTTTATCTCTGTAAGTATTGAGATATGTATTATATGAGTTTTTGTATCTCCTTGAAAAAATATAATGTGCATATTATAAATGAACTGAAATTGTTCCTGGCATGAAAGTAAAAAAATGATGAATGAAACCTAGTGTGATTTGCCTATAATTGTGCTCCTCTGTGTCTGTCTCATGTCCTTTTCTCCATTTCATTCCAAACAGGTCTAGCACAGAACAAATAGCATGCTAAATCATACTAAATAATTCAGCACAGCACTTGCGGGTGTTTCCAGGGGAGTGTGTATTAAAGATGATGGTAGTCTTCGTACAGAGGAGAAAGATCAGAGAGTTTTTACAGGTTTGGGAAATATATTTAGACATCCATTTATAGTCTTTGCTTTGTTTCTTTTAAAGATATATTTTTCTTTCAAGCTTTTGAGTGTAATATAGGAGGAGTGAGCATAGGACCTTTCTTTTAGTTTCTATTAGATATTCAAGGGACTGACACCACACAGGGGAGTTGCTGTGGTTAGACCGTGTCACTGGGGTTCGAAACACATACACATCATTAGACAGCAAGGATATCAAACCAGTCAATCCTAAGGGAAATCCAAAACATTCACGGGAAGAACCGATGCTGAAACTCCAATACTCTGTCCACCAAATGCAAAGAACTAACTCGTTAGAAAAGACACTGATGCTGGGAAAGATTGAGGGCAGGAGGAGAAGAGGGTGACAGAGGATGAGATGGTTGCATGGTATCACTGACTGAATGGACATGAGTTTGAACAAACTCCAGGAGACACTGAAGAATAGGGAAGCCTGGCGTGCTGAAGTCCATGGGGTCACAAAGAGTCAGACAACTGAGTGACTGAACAGCAACACCAGAGGAGAAAGACCTGAGGCAGGGCTGGAAATCTCACAGGCCAACAGCAAGAGACAAGAGTCATTCGGTATCCAACTTTATACTTGTTAGAGTTTATGGTCAAGGCTCCAGTTCTTGCCAGGTAGGACTGCCAAGAATAAAGCAAGTTTGAATCACTAGGTAGATTATCATGATGGAGATGAGACCCAGACAGAAGCAGGAAGAATGGCAGTTTTTAAAACCAAGGCAGGGCTAAATTCTCCGTATTTAACTGTAGTGGTTTAAGTACCTCCTGTTTTCTATCTCCTGTTTCCTATCACTGCAAAAGGTCAGTGAGACAATTTTGTAGGTGGTGTCAGAGATCCAGGTGCAAAACTCCATCTTGTCCTCTAGTTTGCAGTTCTTCCCTAACAGGTCACAGCTCCTGTTGGGTGGCCAGTCTCTTATAGTGGCAACATTTGTTCTAGTTTCTAATAGTGGCTCTGTCAAATACTGACTCCCCTAAGTATTACCAAAATAATCTGTTAATAAAGCAAAGCTGAATGTTTCACTTATCACAGTCAGACAGACCACTTTGATAAGAGTCTTAGCAGCAACTCGAAAGAGAGAAAACAAAGTCAGATAGTGGGTTGGCCCAAATGTTCATTGGGATTTTTCATACCATCATACAGTAAAACTCAAAAGAAGTTTTTGGCCAATCCAATATACATGAGGTTTTAAAGGTCTGATTTAAGGTGGAATTTTCAGCATGAGGACTCGATTAGCATGGGGCAAAACTCATAATATAATAGTTTGAGATTGGTGGACACCATGAGATGAGGGTTTTCAGTTGAGTTAAGTAATGAACAACTGCTTGATAAACTTGGTGAAACTGTTATCTTAAGAAGGAAAGATTTACTCAAGTGAGGATAAGCCAAGCTGTGTGGTAGTAAGACAAATGGACTTTCGGAAAGTTCCTAAAACAAGCAATAAAGTTATTTGAAACTTCATCTTCCTGAGCTGGAGTTGCCAGAAATAGCCAAGTCATGCTAATATAGACTGTGAGCTATGTGGGTGTATCTGGTTTTTGTTTTCAGCTCCCATCCTCGCAAGCTTTTCAAGGATGGTAAAGGCTCCACACTGGTCTTAGCCACATCCAAGTGCTTCAGCATCTTGTGGTTGGGTTTCCTTCCCAAACTGCACCCTTGTCAATAATCTATCAAACTTGTTTCAACTATCCCATTTGATTGTGGCATCTGTTTCTTATTGGGACCCTAACTGATAAAGACAATGATGACTTGGATAAATGTTTATTCACTTGTATGTACATACTAACACAGTAACTCTCATAGATTTTCTCTGTTGTCCATTATTAATCAATCACCTTGTCAGTTCCACTGACTCAATGGATGTGAGTCTGAGTGAACTCCGGGAGTTGGTGATGGACAGGGAGGCCTCGTGTGCTGCCATTCATGGGGTCGCAACGAGTTGAACACGACTGAGCGACTGAACTGAACTTGTCAGTTCAGGGCTTCCCTGATAGCCAGTTGGTAAAGAATCTGCCTGCAATGCAGGAGACCCCAGTTCGATTCCTGGCTCAGGAAGATCCCTTGGAGAAGGGATAGGCTACCCACTTCAGTATTTTCGGGCTTCCCTTGTGGCTCAGCAGGTAAAGAATCCACCTGTGATGTAGGAGACCTGGGTTTGATCCCTGTGTTGGGAAGATCCCCTGGAGAAGGGAAAGGCTACCCACACCGGTATTCTGGCCTGGAGAATTCCATGGACTGTATAGTCCATGGTGTCACAAAGAGTCAGACACGACTGAACAACTTTCATTTGTCAGTTCAAGTCAATATGATAGCAGTTTGTTCACTGAAGAACTAACCTCAGTGGAGAAAAGCATCCTCACTGGTCAGGTTGGGGTGAGCCCAGGAATAAATATCCAGTGTTCCTGAGCTCTCACTTTCCCATCTCCTGCTAGTATCTCCCCTTTTTCACATCCATCTGGGGACCGAGGGCACAGCAGCTCAGGACACAGCTCCTAGATCCAGAGGAGGGTAGCAAAGGGTGAAACACAGATCTGAAGAGAAAAAGGAGACCATTCATCACACTGGAGCCAGAAATAAAAATCAATACAAATCCCAATATGGTGCAAGTTACATCCTTAAAAGATGAGACGTGGAACTTACCTGGTAGTTCAGTGGTTGACTTCACTTTCCAATGTAGGGAGTGCAAGTTCAATCCCTGGGGAACTAAGATCTCACATGTCCATATCTGAAGAAAAAACAAAACACAAAGCAGAAGCAGTATTGTAATAAATTCAATAAAGACTTTAAAATGGTCCACTTCAAAACCAAAAATTAGATCTGTATAAATTGGCCTAGAAAAACTGGACTTTCTAGAAATACAGTCAAGTAACATTTTAAAATCTGATTTCAAGTTCTAAAATAAGTTGAAAATCACATATGGTGAAAGTTACCCTGGAAATTCCCTAAATTGCCTACCAATACAGAGTACAAAGATTCTTGGTACAGTGCAATAACGTGTATGTATAACTGACTACTATATGCAGCATACGATTCCACAGAAGGACCTTAATCAGTAAGTAATTCAAATGTTTACAATACACAATTTTGTGAAAATTTCAAATTGTTCACTCCTTTCTATTTTCTACCTAAGATTTTAAACAATTTTCCTAATTTTGGTCAGTGTTTCTCTAAAACCTTCAAATAGTTTTTGTTTTTTTTTTAAAAAAGGAAAAAACACCATTTTGAAATACTTCCCAATTTAAGGAAAAATTTTATGAAATTACAAAGAACAACTATATAACCTTTACACAGAGTTACTATTTTTGAATATTTTGCCACATTGTCTTTTTTATTGTCTTTGCCACACACATACCCATAAACACACACTTATACACACACACACATACCCATACATACACACACACACATACACACACACACACACAGATTTTTTTCTGAACCATTTGAGAGAAGAATTGCATCCATCATGATTCTTTATCACTCAATACTTCAGTGTGTATTTCCCAAGACTAGATTGTTTTCTTACATAACCACAGTCTAGTTTTCAATTTCAGGAAAATTTCTTATTCTGCACTGATTTTATAAAAAGTATAGTCCGTTTAAAGTTTCATCAGTTATCTCAATAATATCATTCATAGCAGTTTTTCTTCCAGTACAGAATCTAGTCCAGGGTTGAGTATTATACTTGGTTTTCATGTCTGTTTTTTTAAAAATCTTATTTAGTTTGGGATGGTTCCTTAGCCTTTCTTTTTGGCATTCCTGACCTTGATATTTTGAAGATTACAGGCCACTTATTTTACAGACAGCCCTTCAATTTGGCTTACCCCATGTTTTCTCATAATATGATTCTGAGCTTGTACTTTTCTGATGTGATTTCTCAATAAATGATGTCATGTGCTTCTTACACTATCATATGTGTAGACACGTGATGTCTGGTTGCCCTTATTTCTGATGGTAATTTCCATCACTTGGTTAAGACATTGTTTTGCTTGTCCACTGCATAGTAAATTATACTTCTTATAAATTATCATTGGCAGGGAGATATTTTGAGATCATGTTAATAACTTGTTTCTCATCAGTACTCGCCTTGCCCACTTCCCAATTCCTTAATTTTTGATTGGAAAAATCACTGCTCACTTCTATCCTCATCATGTATAAAAAGTTTTAATGTGTGAAATCCCTTGGGGTGGATTTTCAAAATCATTGAAACTCTTAGATGTATTTTAATTTTGGGCCAAGCTGATTGAATTCATGTAAATTAAATGTGGGGCTGTCAAACTCCTATTATAATAACCGTAAAAGAAAAGTCCTCTGGGCAGAAGCTATAATCAGTCACATTTGATATGGACAAAATGAGTGACCAGTAAATCAGATATACAGTGTACAGTTTACAGAAAAATGATCTTGATGAATATAATTTCAGTAAAGTAAACATAAAAATGTTTTAACTGTGCTGAATAGCAAATCCAATCATAAATTAAACCACAATAGTAAATTAAACTGGCATAATGATATTTACCCTTCAGAGTTCTTGCTTGACAGAAATTTTTCAGTAGTGTTATAATTCTGAATAAAATGTTTGCATTGATAAAAATGGAACCCAGAGGCCCATGGCATCAAAAAACTGAGATTAAAATGTCAAAGAGAGACAATAGAACTCTTATTCATTTAGAAGATTGTTCATATGGCTTCCTTTTGGTGTGATGTCCACAGCTCTTCATTTTGTTTTTCTACCTTTGTACTCACAAAATCAACTTGTGAGTTGGAATTTTTTTCTGTTCTACCTGGCATAGTGAAACAACTGTGGACCTGGTCATACCATGAGACAGCCCATGAGGCTCAGCCTCACCCAGAGAAAGCCTTACTGGTAGGAGAGAACTGAAAACTGAAATCCATATATCTATCTTTTCTCAACTCAGCAAAATGAAAAAAAAAGATCTGGATTTTTCTTTCTCTTGTGATGTATTTTGTCAATATTCTCCTCATTTTTTTTCCAACAATCAAAGCACTTGGTTTAGGGCAAAGAAATATAAATTGATAGAGAATGACTTAACTAGGAAATGCAAATCAATAGCAACTTCCTTATACAGGAACTTCTTGGTCTGAAATGTTTAGTAAGATGTTATTTGTTCTAAAAATGTGGCTTTAATAAATGATAGCCTGTAGTGATGCTGTTTACATTTCAAAGAACTATACAGTGATATTTCATAGTATTTCATTTATCTCAGGGCACAACCAACTAAAACTTTTTCATGCATCCTATAGCTATGATAAAGAGGCAATAGAAAAGTAAATAAATCAGATTAGAATAGCAGTAAAAAAAAAAAAGAAGGCAGTGTCTAGGATGAGTTAATACATAATACGTAGGTAACATAGATATCCTGTATTTCCTATCAATAAATCCCTAATGAGAATTGATGCATAAAATGTTCATTCAGAAGAACTTTATGTAACTTTTGAGTGAAAACATGAAGGTTATTTTTGTACTTGGTCTTGTGTTGATATTCTTATAATTTTCTGATAATAAAACNTTTCCTATCAATAAGTCCCTAATGAGAATTGATGCATAAAATGTTCATTCAGAAGAACTTTATGTAACTTTTGAGTGAAAACATGAAGGTTATTTTTGTACTTGGTCTTGTGTTGATATTCTTATAATTTTCTGATAATAAAACAAAAATTCTGAGTCAGGAAAATTAAGTTCTTTAGTTTAATTAGTTGCTATAACTGGTTAGAGAGAAAAAAAATCATTGAACTGAAAACAGACCTTTAGATTATGATCCTGAATATACCACTTCTAGCTGTTTGGCATTGAGGACATCATTTATGGAGTGGTGGTTATGTCTTCCCACGTTCTCATCGTCTCTGATCCTACCCTGTGCTGATCATGTGCCAGGGGTTTGTTGTTATTTAGTCACCAAGTCGTGTCTGACTCTTTTGCTACTCCATGGACTACAGTCCTCTGTCCGTGGGTTTTCCCAGGCAAGAATAATGGAGTGGGTTGCCATTTCCTTCTCCAGGGGATCTTCCCAACCTAGGGATGGAAAACGTGTCTCCTCCATTGGCCAGCGGGTTCTTTACTACTGAGCCACCAGGGAAACCTGTGCTTTCTGGATTGCCCCCATGTTTATATGACACTTCTTCTATGCCAACAGTAGACTTGGACCCAACCGCACCAATTAAGGTCCTTCCCTAGGGTTTGTCTTGGCCTGGAGTGAGCATCTCAGCAGTAGTTGAAGCTCTATGATATGTAACTTAGCTATCAGTAGCCATGTCTCCCTGCCTCTGAATACTGCCAGTCCGCAGTGAGAGGGAATAAGGCCAATGTACAGAAAGGAACAGTGGCAGAAACAAGCCTTGGTGAAGTTCATGTCTCTGGTCCGGTTGTCCCTGATACCTCTCTTCTTCCCTGCACTGCCAGAGACTGAGTTGTTTCACCCTTACTTGGCTTTTGGCTTTTTAAGTTGGATATTATCTCCTTTAGATCTGTTTGAAATATTAACCTCCCACTTTCATGACCCATAATCAAAGTCCTGGATGTAATTTTGTATTGTTATGTTATCTTTTTAAAAGATGACTTTCCAGGTTGTGTAAGTTTAATGACCTCATAAACCTGAACTCACTTTTGATCCTAATCAGCACAACTTAACTTCTCTAATTTTCAGTTAACTGATTTGTAGAAGATGGGAAATCAATCTTAAGTGTCACTAAAATTCTGAGCCTCTGCTACTGTATAACTTCCCTCATTTTTACAACCATTGGGAAATGGCTCATTTTGTTCAAACTTACACTGAGACTGTGATGAAGTGTCATTGATTAGTAACAGGGAGAATTTTGAGGAGGAAGTGACCAAGAGTACTGGAAACTTGAGGGGATTTCAGGTAAAATTCTACCTGTCAATTACCCCTCTGGAACAGACAAAGGGTCTCAATACTGGAGGGACAATTGCTGAAATGAAAATTCTAGGTATTATACGTTGGGAATTTTCTTTCATTAAAATATCATACTTCCTCCCTGGCAACTAGATGATACTTGGAAGTTTTGTGGTCTAGTGTTTGATTCTTGCTTTTTTTTCCTATTTTATTCACATTAACATTTTAAAAATGTAACACTCTTCAGATATATTGAATATACCGTAATTAGTTTACTATAAGAAGGATTTTATTATCAAGAGATAAACATTTTTTTTAATCAGTTTTAGATCCTGCTGTCCAGCTATTGACACTTAGTTTTTGCATGTGGTTCTGGTGGCCTCTTTTTCTTACTATATAATACATCTCTATATTTTCTGGTCCTAAACGTAATTGTAGTTTTTCCATTGATTTACTCACTTAAAAAAAAAAAGTTTAATAGTATAGTTGATTTACAATGTTGTGTTACCTTCAAGTGTACAGCAAAGTGAATTAATTGTATAAATATGTCTCAATATAGCCACTCTTTAAGATTCTTTTTTTAAAAAGAACTTAGAGTTAAATTTGAAAAGATGGTAATTAGCAAAAAGTTTTTTTTTAACTTTAAAATTGATACATGGGGTAATAAAACACAGGTTTAATTGGATATGATTTATTGCTCTCATTGTCATGTCCAATATGCAAGTCACAAGTTGAGTACTCTATTCAGAATAAGGAGTTAAACAGGGCCAATTTTACATATATGTGAAACTAGCCAAGGTTAAGATTATCTGATAGAACTGATTACTGAGAATAAAAGGTGAGTGGAGGAAAATGTCTGCCTAACCCAGGAAGCTGAGATTTGAACTTGGAGGGGCAGGGGTAGAGCAAATGGAGAAGGGTTGGTATTTAGAAATGACAAAGATCCAGCAGGATAGCACAGACAGTAACGGAAACCCAATGTAACATGTGTGACATCGAGGGGAGGCAGGTAGGCTGTGACTCAAATATCTGTCAGTGCATGTGAGCCAGAAAACCTAATAGATGGCAGAGCAAAATATTCATTTGATGGAATGTCCAGTAAATGGAGGGCCAATCAGTAAGGGTCCTGACTTCTAGGATCTGAGGAGCAGGGAGGGAGGCTTGTCCTGGTGGTCTGGGCTGGCTCAGGATCCCAGTCCTGGAAGCCTAAGCTTGAGCAGCCAGAAGCCACTCCACTCCCTCTAAGTCATTCTTCATACCCCACTTCAGATCGCAGCTGCTATTTAATCATACTCTTTCCCAATTTAAACATTTAATGACCTCTGTTACCCAAATTCCTTAGCATGACCCCAGAAGTTTCTCTTGAACTGAGTTATGCCTTCCTCACCAGTTTCATTGCCTGTTCTCTATATTCTAATTTGCTGTTTATTGTTCAGTCGCTAAGTCGTGTCCAACTCTTTGCAGCCTTGCATCATATATATACATGTGCATGTCTAGTTATAGAGTTATATCTCTTATATATATATATATATATTCTAATACATCGAGCTATTATGATTTCTAAAGAGTAACTCTACTTCATGCATATACTTTACGCATATGCTATCAACTCTCACTTTTACTTTGAAAAACTTTATTTGTCCTTCAAGTATTAACTTAAGCAGCACTTCCTTCATGAATCCTTTGCTCATTCTCTCGGTTGAATTTGTCCCTATTATTCTTGTACATTCTCACATTATAGTAGCACTGAATTGTGTTGAAATTTTATTTCATGTTATTGTCTCTTATACTTAATACCACCTCATTGTGGATAGATTTCATGTATTAGTCATTAACCCTAATCTTTAATGTTGTGTCTGGCCCTTACTGGACCATCAATGATTATTGAACAAATAACAAGACAGGTCTTCAATTAATAAATCTGAAACATCAGGTGGAGGTTTGAGACAAAATAAATAAAGCAAGATCTAGTTATAGAGTGGTATTTGTTCTCTTCTTCTATACCAAACCCCAGTTATTTACTGGCTCTTCTCTAACTTCTCAAAATTATTTTGAGGAAAAAAATAAGGTCATAGGTAAAAATACAAATCAGAAGTGATATGCAAAGCAAAATCTTAAGTGTTGAACACCTGCTGCTAAAAATGGCAATATTATTAGACCATGTCAAACATTGACTATATGGATATTTGAAATAGTATCTATAAATATAAATACATATGAAATATACACATAAATATATAGCTATTGTATATGATTTAAAAGTGTGTGTCTAGTAACTTCAATCACATGGATAAATTATGTGAACATATTGAACATCAAGAAAATAATTTGCTAGTAAATTGTTTCATCCCTCAGGACACAGCTGAAGATCTTAAAGAGAAACTTTTGTTGAGCTTTGCAGAGAACTTTGCAGTGATGGTAGCTTAGCCAAAGGCATTGTCTTTCTTCTGAGAAATGAAAGATGCTTTATCTAATTTTGTTCCTCAATCTTTCCCCACTCAAATAACCTCACCCTGTGTTTTAGTCGATTTGATTAGAGAAACACAACTTCACTGAAATATATGCTAATATCTCAATAAAAGATTTATTATGGTAGCTGGGCCCCTTGCACAGTTGTGGAACATGGTTAAACCATTATGTGAGATGCTTTCTTCCGGGTCTGATGGTGAAGCCAGAAATCCTTAGGGTGGATAATTTAAAAGGAAGATGGGTGTGAAACGAGGGAAGTGAGCTCAAGTGGGAACCTGGGAAGCTGACTGGGGCCTGGAGGACAGGCTAAAATCTGTGACACTCTCCTGCATGACCAACATGGTGGTCTTTACACCAGCAACGTTGATGATAGGGTGTCTTGCAGGGAAAGCTAGTGTCCTTCATCACGGATCTAAGTCTGCACAGGGCACAGGAGCCAGAGAAGCCAAAGGAGAATCTGGAAGGGGGAGTTCTGGGAGGGTATTTTACCCCAAGATGCTCATCAAGCAATAAGCAACAGTGTGTGTAGACTGCAAGGAGCCTTAGTGTCCTTTGACCTTCTGAAGATAAAAAATGTGGCTGATACTGCATTGCTAACCAGGAACTATGCAGAGAAGGCAATTTTGAAGAAACTTAGTTCTGCTTAAGCTAAATTGACATAGTATAAATCCACCACGTTCTGAATGATTGTGTAAAATTCCATCTCTGTACCTTTTATTTTTCTTAACCTAACTTTTTCTTAACCTGCATCCTTGGGATAAAATCCTGTCCCCAGATATCCTAACTCTCCCTGCCAAAACTGAGCTTTTATTTGCTGTTCAATAGATGAATGAATTCAGCTCACTGTATCAATTTTCCAGTGCAATGTTTAACTTTTATTTGTTTCGTAATGGGTTCCCAGAACTAGTAATAACACTCAACTCACACTGTCTAGCAGAAACTTGTTTAAAATGAATTCTGGTTTAATGGTTTTTCCATGTTACTCGGAAACGCAGTTCTTGCTTTTTTCCTGATTTCTCCTGCAGCTAAGTCTTTTGTTTTACAAATGTGGGCAGATCTGTATTATAATGAAAACCTGAAATGGATTAGTGAGGCATCCTGGATATTGGGAAAATGAATTTATTGTTTAAAATCAAAGTAATTTTTCCCAGCCCAGTTTTGAAGGGGAATATGGAAAGTCATGCTGTTAGAAATAATTTACTCATTTGTATATTTTATACAGATTGAGTATCTTTGCTTTAAACTTGGCTTTCATATGGAGATTAATTGCAAACACATTTTGAAAGCTTAACCTTGACTAATGCATCACACAGATGTTCCCCCTTTTTTTCTTGTTCCACATAATAGAAGCAAAAGTGGAATACCCATAGAAACTAGTAAATTAATGGTTCAGAGGTCATGAAAATTTGATGAGATAAGGACCAAGGAGGATGTAGTTCCCAAGACCTAAAGCCATCATGACGCAGCATCTCTAGGCCAAGTGCGTACTGTAGTTTCCTGTAGAAGTTAAGAACCTCCTGAAAAAAAGAGCATCAAAACTGATGGGCAGCTGTTGGCAGCAGGATGAGCCAGTCCTCTGTAGTCTTGGCAGAATCTCCTCTTGAACGGTTAGGAGTACCAAGAAACTCTGGAACAAGGGGGAAATAAACAGTTCAGATACAGTACCTGGGAAACTCAGAGATAGCCAGTGCTCAGAGATAGCCAGTTAGGGGCAGGCTAGCACTTACAGGGGAGAGAGGTAAGAAAGCAACTGTGGTCCACCGTGTTCCCAAAGGACTTCAGTCTTGTTTGCATAGAGTCATCTTACAACACTCATAGACCACTTCACCATCACCAAGCCAAAAACCAGATCCGTCATATTCAAGTGCTCTTTGGGCTAGTCTTGAAATGGCAACACACTCCAATACTCTTGCCCGGAAAATCCCATGGCCAGAGGAGTGTGGTGGGCTACAGTCCACGGGGTCACAGAGTCAGAAATGACTGAGCAATTTCACTTTTACTTTATACCTAGAATCCATCTTTGAGCCATTTTGCCCAGATCTCAAATGCACAAAGACCCTTTAGTTGACATTATGAAGAACATGAGAAATAGATGATAGGGTGTGAGATAATAGTAATTTCATTGAATATCATTAGAATTTATTTCCAAAATTGTTCTGTGGATGCTGCCATTTATAAAATGAGTACAAGAATTTCTTCTGAGGTTGCTCAATCCACAAATGTTTATTGAGCACCTACTAGGAGCAAATGCTAAGGAGATACCAGAAAGAAAAATTCCTTGGCCTCATGGACCCTGTATTGTAGTAATCTTGCCACCTGTTAGTCCTTTTTCCCATTCCTCAAGATAGTGGATGCAAACCCATTTAGCCTTTACAACTTTAAGTCTCCCAATCTGTCTCATATCCTCACCCTTAGTAGATAACTTTATACATCGCTTCACAAAAGAAACAGAAGACAACAATGCATTTTCTCCTCTACCTACCTGTAGAGTATCCAGCCTCATTCCCTTTCTTACTGCTTCAGAAGACTGGGCAGTAATTTTGGAACTTCCCCCCGGGATAGTAAGAGGCCAGGGTGCTACGAACATGCAAGTCTGTTGTGGATGTTTGTTTGCATCACTGAGAATACCTGGCATTTTGCTTAATCCAGGGGAATGCCTTCATTTGCTGACACACTCCACAGTTTTAGCATGCCCTCAAAGCATTCACTGCCTTTGACTAACTCATTAGATAAACTTAAAGAAGACTATGCTCACTCTTATTTAGCACACACAATTGCTTCTTACAATGACTCTTTTATTAGTTGTTAGTTAGCAAGTCCTATGGGGCTTTCCAGGTGGCACTAGTGGTAAAGAACCCACCTGCCAATGCAGGAGACATAAGAGACTTGGATTTGATCCCTGAGTTGGGAAGATCTCCTGGAGGAGAGCATGGCAATCCACTCCAGTATTCTTGCCTGGAGAGTCCTATGGAAAGAGGAGCCTGGTGGGCTACAGTCCATTGGTGGGCAAAGAGTTGGACACAACTGAGGCCATGAAATTAAAAGACGCTTACTCCTTGGAAGAAAAGTTGTGACCAACCTAGATAGTATATTCAAAAGCAGAAACATTACTTTGCTGACTAAGGTCCGTCTAGTCAAGGCTATGGTTTTTCCAGTAGTCATGTATGGATGTGAGAGTTGGACTGTGAAGAAAGCTGAATGCCAAAAAACTGATGCTTTTGAACTGTGGTGTTGGAGAAGACTCTTGAGAGTCCCTTGGAATGCAAGGAGATCCAACCAGTCCATTCTGAAGGAGATCAGCCCTGGGATTTCTTTGGAAGGAATGATGCTAAAGCTGAAACTCCAGTAGTTTGGCCACCTCACGAGAAGAGTTGACTCATTGGAAAAGACCCTGGTAGAGTTCACAGGATTTGCTAATAGATATGGGAAATGTGGGGGCTTCCCCACTGGCTCAGATGGTAAAGAATCTGCCTGCAATGAGNCCAACCTAGATAGTATATTCAAAAGCAGAAACATTACTTTGCTGACTAAGGTCCGTCTAGTCAAGGCTATGGTTTTTCCAGTAGTCATGTATGGATGTGAGAGTTGGACTGTGAAGAAAGCTGAATGCCAAAAAACTGATGCTTTTGAACTGTGGTGTTGGAGAAGACTCTTGAGAGTCCCTTGGAATGCAAGGAGATCCAACCAGTCCATTCTGAAGGAGATCAGCCCTGGGATTTCTTTGGAAGGAATGATGCTAAAGCTGAAACTCCAGTAGTTTGGCCACCTCATGTGAAGAGTTGACTCATTAGAAAAGACTGATGCTGGGAGGGATTGGGGGCAGGAGGAGAAGGGGACAACAGAGGATGAAATTGCTGGATGGCATCACTGACTCGGTTGAGTGAACTCTGGGAGTTGGTGATGGACAGGGAGGCCTGGCGTGCTGTGATTCATGGAGTTGCAAAGAGTTGGACACGACTGAGCGACTGGACTGAACTGAGGCAATTTGGCATAACAAGTCCTATAGAAGAAGAGTTATGGGGTTATAAATACTAGTATTATTAAGAAAGAGAGTGTCCACAAAAACTTCCCTTTTAGTTTGTCAGTTGCAGAGATGCCAAGAGCTCAATATAAAAAATAGACCTTTCATAAATACTAGATAACCTGACACAGAGTGATGAAGTCAAAAGATAGTGGACCTTGGAGCAGAAAATCCTTAGTTTGCATTCCAGTTCTACTACATAGTAGCTTTGTGACTTTTGTAAAAGCTATTTAATACCTGTAGAACCAAGTTTTATCACTTATGAAATGAAGATAAAAAAGATAAAAATCTTCTCACAGTTATTATAAAGAGTAGATGAGATAATATACCTGGACATATCCAGCACCTGATTTGGGTTTAATGGCAACTGATTCAATATGAAAGACCAGTTTTCTTTTTTTTCTTTTTGTAAATTTATTTAATTGGAGGCTAATTACTTTACAATATTGTAGTAGTTTTTGCCATACATTCACATAAATCAACCATGGGTGTACATGTGTCCCCCCTTCCTCCCCATCCCACCTCTCAGTGTCTTCCCAGTCCATCAGCCCTGAACACCTTGTCTCATGCATCGAACCTGGACTAACAATCTATTTCACATATGGTAATATACATGTTTCAATGTTTCTCTCAAATCATCCCACCCTTGCCTTCTCCCACAGAGTCCAAAAGTCTGTTCTTTACATCTGTATCTCTTTCGCTGTCTCATATATAGGGTCATTGTTACCATCTTTCTAAATTCCATATATATATACATTAATATACTGTATTGGTGTTTTTCTTTCTGANTCTCAAATCATCCCACCCTTGCCTTCTCCCACAGAGTCCAAAAGTCTGTTCTTTACATCTGTATCTCTTTCGCTGTCTCATATATAGGGTCATTGTTACCATCTTTCTAAATTCCATATATATATACATTAATATACTGTATTGGTGTTTTTCTTTCTGACTCACTTCATTCTGTATAATAGGCTCCAGTTTCGTCCACTTCATTAGAATTGATTCAAATGCATTCTTTTTAATAGCTGAATAATATTCCATTGTGTATATGTACCACAGCTTTCACATGCCAATGGACATCTAGGTTGCTTCCATGTCCTGGCTATTGTAAACAGTGCTGCGATGAACATTGGGGTATACGTGTCTCTTTCAATTCTGATTTCCTCAACGTGTATGCCCAGCAGTGGGATTGCTGGATTGTATGGAAGGTCTATTTCCAGTTTTTTAAGGAATCTCNAGGCCGTCTATGGGGTCTCACAGAGTTGGGCACGACTGAAGTGACTTAGCAGCAGCAGCAGTTTAGAACAAGAAATAGAAGAGTTAAAAAGAAATTACAGTGAAGCAATAGGTGTTCAATAAGTTTCTAAGTTTCTTTTAGAAAAAAGAAAGAAGAGAAAGTGTAATAGAGTAGACTTAGTAACTGGCCCTATTTTGGAACATACAGTTGAGCCAAGAAAGATACTTCTAATATTTACTTTTAATAATTTAACTTATTTAATTATGGATAAATTTAATTCTGGAAATGTTCCAAGATGCCCTTCTCTCCTGAGGAACACAACAGTTTTATAAATAACAATCTTCCTCTCTTGGGGGCTTCCCTGGTGGTGCAGAGGTTAAAGCGTCTGCCTGCAATGTGGGAGACCTGGGTTCGATCCCTGGGTCAGGAAGATCCCCTGGAGAAAGAAGTGGCAACCCACTCCAGTATTCTTGCCTGGAGAATCCCATGGACGGAGGAGCGTGGTGGGCTACAGTCCATGGGTCGCAAAGAGTCGGACACCACTGAATGACTTCACTTTCACTGAGTTCCTCTCTTAAGGTGGCAGGGAACCATCTTAATTCTTCAGTACCTCTGCTAGAAGCTACATATAAAGGATTTTATGCCAAAATACTGTGATATACTTGGGAAAAATACAATAAATTAGATCCACATGAGATCCAATTAATTACTGGGTGTATGATATTATGCAAATTATTTAACATTTCCCAACATTAGTTTCTGTAACTGAAACAAGGGGAAGAGTATATGAAGTCTAAATGAATTAACAAATATGAAATGTACCTCATGTTAGTAGTCACTCGATCACAAATGTTAGTTTTCTTCTCTTGGTTTTTTCCCCATGGTCTCACAGTTTCCCTGTTCTCATTTATCAAACTGAGATAATAAAGTTTACTTGTAAGACTGAGCATTCATTGAGAGAAAATAAGTAAAAAAAAATGTTTGGGACATAGTAATTACTCAATAAGTATAAAATTTTCCTGATATTTCTCTTGCATACTTAAAAATATACATGCTTTTCAATCTTCATTGGTAGAAATATTTCTCTGATACATTCTAAGAAGAAAATTTGAACATATCTGAATTATATTCTTGACTCAGGGTCAATTATAGCTTGCTTCAGTTCAGTTCAGTCGCTCAGTCATGTCCAACTCTTTGCGACCCCACAGACTGCAGCACGCTAGGCCTCCCAGTCCACCACCAACTCCCTGAGTTTACCCAAACTCATGTCCATTGAGTCAGTGATGCCATCCAACCATCTCATCCTCTGTCATCCCCTTCTTCTCCCACCTTTAATCTTTCCCAGCATCAAGGTCTTTGTTGGGAAGGCACAATAGAACCTTAAAGCAGGAAGCAGGTCACAAAGACATACAATGTATAATGGAACTAGTCAAGACTTTAGGTAAGATTATATATATTTATACCCTTAATGGCTTCTTTAATATTTTCCTAATCTTACCAAAAATAAAAGCAATGCATTGGAATCATAGATGGTTCAAGGAAAAGCATTGCCTTATTAGTACTATGGAAATAGTACTTTAGAAATAAAATTATTATTCATTTATCACATATATGTTTATAATAATTGGCCTGAACCTTGTGGCTGATAGTCTGGTTATGTAGAAGCCCACTCATTTCTATAAAGTAGTTTCCTACTCTAAGTCAATTCTATTTTCATTTATATCAGAATGATGAATAATGCAAGGTGGAACTGCTTTTTTTCTGATTTAATACCAGCATAGGAACTCTTCTCTGGAATAATACCTAATTAAAATTCACTGTTGCAGATGTGGGTTGTGGACCTGGTCAAAAGGCATAAACTCCCAACCTACCTTCTGATTGTTTTAGTAGAAGATTTCCAGCATTATTTTGAATGATCCCAACCATGCATTGCAGGTAATGAGGAAAACACAATTTCATACCTAGATCCTTAACTCCTTGGCTTCTATTGATTATAGCATTATTTTCCATTTGGTGGGCTGGAACTTCCCCTCAGATTAGAAAGAAGACAGCCCTTTACAGTTTATAAGCACAGCTCTGTTAGGAGTGAGAAATAATAGCACAGAGTTTGATTTTTTTATAGTCAATTTTATTTCTACTTTAAGGAACAAATTATTTTTCATTACATTTGTAAGCAGAGGCAGAATGGCTCTTGCTAAAAGTTAAAGTATGAACAGTCTCAGCAAGGATAATTGAAATCTACACATTTAAATCTATTCTATTTTATTTTTTCCCAATAGATATTAGCCCTTACTATATTCAAAACAGTATGCTAAATGCATATATATTGGATTAAATGTGTTGATATCCATTATTCAGATTGGTCCCCCAACATTAAATAGTATCTCCTGATTTTATGCAGTTAAACCATTTAACTAGTCATAGATAACTTTGATTTCCTTCTTGTCTTCTTTTTGTTACCCATAAAGTTTTAGAGCCACACTACATTCTCAGAATATATCTGTCTAAGTAAAAGCTAATTTTGTGAGGGAAATATCCTGTAAAGAGTCTAAGAGTATATCCAAGAGCCAAATGGGAATGTTTTCTGTTTCAGTTCAGTTCAGTTCAGTCACTCAGTCGTGTCCAACTCTTTGTGACCCCATGAATTGCAGCACACCAGGCCTCCCTGTCCATCACCAACTCCTGGAGTTCACTCAGACTCACGTCCATCAAGTCAGTGATGCCATCTCATCTGCTGTCATCCCCTTTTCCTCCTGCCCCCAATCCCTCCCAGCATTAGAGTCGTTTCCAACGAGTCAACTCTTCGCATGAGGTGGCCAAAGTCCTGAAGTTTAAGCTTTAGCATGATTCCTTCCAAAGAATTCCCAGGGATGATCGCCTTCAAAATGGACTAGTTGGATCTCCTTGCAGCCCAAGGGACTCTCAAGAGTCTTCTCCAACACCATAGTTCAAAAGCATCAATTCTTTGGTGCTAAGCTTTCTTCACAGTCCAACTCTCACATCCATACATACTGGAAAAACCATAGCCTTGACTAGACAGACCTTTGTTGGCAAAGTAATGTCTCTGCTTTTCCATATGCTATCTAGGTTGGTCATAACTTTCCTTCCAAGGAGTAAGCATCTTTTAATTTCATGGCTGCAATCACCATTTTGGAGCCCCCCAAAATAAAGTCTGATACTGTTTCCCCATCTATTTTCCATGAAGTGATGGGACCAGATGCCATGATCTTCATTTTCTGAATGTTGAGCTTTAAGCCAACATTTTCACACTCCTCTTTCACTTTCATCAAGAGGCTTTTTAGCTCCTCTTCACTTTCTGCCATAAGGGTGGTGTCATCTGCATATCTGAGGTCATTGATATTTCTCCTGGCAATCTTGGTTCCAGCTTTTGCTCCTTCCAGCCAGCGATTCTCATGATGTACTCTGCACCTAGTCTCTCTTGTTCCTCAGGAGTTTTAAAACTGACTAGTGTGGCAGGTTTTGTTCTAAGATGTCTCCCAAAGATTCTTATCTCCTTCTCATTCACATCCTTTTGGAGTCCCTACCCATTGAATGTGGGCTTATCTAGTGACTTGTTTCTAACTAATCCCTAGAATAGGGGAAAGGTGTTGGGATATCATTTTTGTGATTAGGTGACATAAAATTATGACTTCCATCTTGCTAGCAGAATCTCTGTTGCCATTTCAATTTGCATACTACCATCTTAGGAAAGGTCATGTGGCAACGAACTGAGGTATACTTCTAACCAACAGCCAGCTGGAAACAGAGGTCTGCAGTCCAATTACCCTTGACAAACTTGATTTTGCCAACAAGGCTGTGACCTTGGAAGTGGATCCTTTCTCATTCAAGCCTTCAGATGAGAATGCAGCCCTGGACAAATATCTTGGCTGAAGCCTGTAAAAGACCCTGAAATGGACAACCTAATCAAGCTGTGCCTAAATTCCTGACCCTCAGAAGCTGTGAGATAAATTCTTTTTTTAAGCTGCTAAATCTGTTATAATTTGTGATGTAGCAATAGGTAACTAATGTGATTACATAATTTTCAAAACTTTGACCTCTCATCAGTCCTACTACTAACTAAACTGATAAATTACTTGGTTTTTGCTTTACCTAAACTTTATTTTGCTTTTATGAGAACACAGATAATATAGTAAAATGGCCACAACGCTAAATGAGCATAGATTTATTCCTAGAGTTACTATTGTCTTTTGTCCCAGGTCAGGTATTAAAGTCTGGTTGTCTGATACTATCTATTATGGAAGACTTGTTGCTTATTTTGCAGTTAATCCCTTGGACCCTCTGTGCTTTTTTTTTAAATAAAATGAAAATAATAGGGCTACCTTCTGTTGAAGTCTGCATTGCATTGAATGCTTTGTATTCAACATCAACTTTAATCATCAAATATTATTTTGCATGCAGAGAATCTCTAAGACAAAGAGAAAAATTAAAAGTATATTATTGAGAGATGTCAATAAGATGGCAGAACAGAAATCTCTGGATTCTTCATTTACCCAACATCTTAATTCAACCATGACATGATGAGAAAGAAATCTCTTTGTGAGACATCCAGCAACTGGTTCAAAGCTTTGTGTAACTTTGTGTGTGTGTGCACTCAGTTGCTCGTGTAACCTTGGCAAGCAGAAAACTAGGGACACTGAAGTCAGTAAGGAAATCTGAGACACCCTCTGTGTGTAATTTGTATCCCCAGCATAGCACTATATGATCAGAAGGAAATCCCCAAGATCTCTGCCTTTTTTGGGGAAAGGAATGAAGTGAACCTGATACCTAATGACCCAGCTTCTCTGGTGGCTTCCCAGAAGCCTGGTTTCTGTATTGTTTGTCTCAGGGTGCTGATGGAACCTGGAATACTCCAGTGGTTTAGTTGCTAAGTCATGTACAACTCATGGTGATCTCATGGACTGTAGCCTGCCAGGCTTCTCTGTCCATGGGATTTCCCAGGCAAGAATACTGGAGTTGGGTTGCCCTTTCTTCTCCAGCCACCTTCAGACCATTGAGATTAGAGATGGTGGTTTAGGCTAGTAATTATTTTGGCCTTCTCCCAGATCAGCACAGAGTGAGCAGAGAAAAAATACCAGCTCCAAATTTCTCCTTGTGGAAAGGAAAATCACACATCCAAAACACCAAGTTTTCAGGAGACAGCCAGGAGGAGTGACTTCTGTCTTGTCTATCTTAGACCACTAAGAAGACCTGGCATACTCCTGTCTGGGAGCAGAGTTGGCAGTCTGAACTAGCAGCTGCTGTAGAGCCCCTCCACCCAGCTCAGCACGGGGCAAGATGGTTTTTCTGTGTCAAAAATACATGAAGTTGTAATTCTGATAGCTTTACTGGTAAGTTGTACTGGTACAGTAAATTTACCGGTAAAAGTGAAAGTCGCTCAGTCATGTCTGGCTCTTTGTGGCCCCAAGGACTACACAGTCCATGGAATTCTCCAGGTCAAAATACTGGAGTGGGTAGCCTTTCCCTTCTGCAGGGGATCTTCCCAACCCAAGTCTCCCACATTGCAGGCAGATTCTTTACCAGCTGAGCCACACAGGAAGTCCAAGAATACTGGAGTGAGTAGCCTATCCCTTCTCCAGGGGATCTTCCCGACCCAGGGTTCAAACCAGGGTCTCCTGCATTGCAGGCAGATTTTTTACCAACTGAGCTATCAGGGATTTGCTTCCCCTCCAGTAATGTAGGAGAGTGGCTGTTGCCTTATATTCTGGATAATTTATATATCAACAACTTTTTAAAGTATTTCATAATGTGATGGGTAAACAAAACTGCATATGATTAGTGTTTTTTTTTTCTATAAATCCTTAAAGTTTTATTAATTTTTTTCTCAGTGATTTATGGCCACTATTTTGTATATTAGGGAGATTGGCCCTTGTTTTCTTAGATATAAGTTGAAAATAGTTTTTCTCATTTTGCCCTTGAGAATTTTTATTTTGATTATAAGTTTTGCCATGCCAAAATCTTTCACTGTCAAATTTTCACTCTTTTTGTTTCATTGAAAGTGCAAGTGCTAGTTGCTCAGTTGTGTCTCACTCTTTGCAACCCATAGACTATAAGCCACCAGGCTCCTCTGTCCATGGAATTCTCCAGGCAAGAATACTGGAGTAGGTTGCCATTTACTTCTCCAGGGTATCTTCCTGACCCTGGGATGGAACCTGGGTCTGCTGCATTGCAGATGGATTCTTTATCATCTGAGCCACCAGAGAATGTTTTTAATGTGTTTAGGGAGACATTTACAACTCAGACATCATAGATCAAAGATTGCTACCATGGTTTCTTCTTCTCCTTTTTATGATTTTTTTTAGTTATATTATTGATACAATTAGACTTTTCTTTCAGATGGCCATCCAGTTATTCTGATACCATGGATTGAATAAACTTTCTGTTCTTCACTGATTTTACATGTTATCTTTTCCATGTGCTTAATCTCCACATAGATTTGAGATTGTTCTTTGAGTTATTATTTTGTTCTTTATATCTATCAATTCATATATCTATAATATATTCTGTAAATTATTTTGCCTTATACAACATTGTAACATCTTTTAAGCTTGTCTCTTCTCAATATTCTTCTTTTGTAGAATTACCTTGGATAATCTTATTCTTTTACACTGACTCTGAAATCAGCTTTTTGTTTCACAAAAAAATGAGTTGCCAGTTTTTGGTAAAATTGTACCAGACTTATAGGTTGATTTGGAAAGAATTGGCTTTATAAAGTTGTCAGATTTTTCCATCTAAGATCACTGTATGCACTGACATTTGTTCAAGTCTCTTTTTCGTTTCTCTGAAGAAATTCTCAGTTTTGTTTAGATAGTAAAGACTACTGGTAAGTTGGCGTTCCTGGTGGCTCAGACGGTAAAGAATCTGCCTGCAATATGGGAGACCTGGGTCCGATCCTTGGGTCAGGAAGATCCTCTGGAGAAGGAAATGGCAAACCACTCCATATTCTTGCCTGGAGAATTTCATGGGCAGAGGAGCCTGGCGAGCTACTTGTGTCCAAGGGGTCACAAAGAGTTGGACACGACTGAGCAACTAACACAAACTGTTAAGTTATTTAAGCTTTTCGTTGTTGTTGTTCCTATTGTGAATCAAGCGGTTTTTCTTTAAAGCAACTAATTTTGATTCTATCTAGGAAGGCTACTAATTTTTAGATATAAAATTTGTGCCCAAACTTCTTGCCAAATTACTTTTCTGTAATAGAAAAATTACCAAAAAACTTTCAAGAAATTGAAAAAATTATTTTTAAATTGTCTTCAGTTTTTCAAATATACAATAAAATAATAAATATTCCTTCTTTGTAGTTTTTTACCTTAACTTTCTTTTTTCTTAACTGTATTGAATTATACATCTAGAATTGAAGTTAAATAGCACTGCTAACCATTTTTATTTATCTGGAATAAGTGATAAATATGAGACTATTCAAGTAAAATACATCTTCTATTATTCTAATTGAGAATTTTATCTTATGGATTTAATTTGCATTAATATTATTGCTGCCACGTTTTGGCTTTTTTTTTTTTCTTTTCATTTTTTCTTTTGGACTTCTAATATATTGGAAGTTGATCATATTGACCAGTTGATGAAACATTAACATCTGTGAGCTGTGGGAACTCCCTCTTATTTTAAAAAATTATTTATTCCCATTTATCACTATATTCCATATTTTTCTTTTCTTTCCATAATAAGTTACCATCCTAATGTGAGCTGCTTTAGTTTTGGTTGTAGGTGCTGTTGCAAAATATGTATTGTGTGTATGTATTATTAGCTTTCATAAATGGTTTTGTATCATCTATCTCATTAAGTACTGTGTTTCTAAGACCCATCATGTTGCTATATTAAAATCTCCTCTATAAATTCTGTTGTCATACTGAATTTCCTGGGGTTCGTGAATTATATTTTGCCTCTTCATGCTCTAGCTGATGGTTGCCTCTCATTCCCTGCCAAACTCTTACTTGCTCCTATGGAGACTGTGTGAGAATTTCTTTGGGTTATTCATTCAGGATCTTGGGTTCTGTGATATACTCATATGCAGCCAGTAATGCTAGGTGGCTTCTCAGAATGGTATCACCAGTCTGTACTACTGTCAGCAGAGCACAAGAGGTCATATTCTCCCACAGTCCCTACCACTTGCTTGTATGAAATGTGTTTTCTATATGCTGATTCCTTCCACTTTAATTTCTCCTGTATAATGATTGGTCATATTTTTTTTTCCAAAGTCTTCATTTTCTAATCTATCATATATATCTTTATAAAAATGATACCATACCAATTTCATGTTATTGCTAGGTAAGATTCTTAATATATTATTTGCATTTGAGGCTGATGAAGTTCTTTCAAGCTTTACAACTTTGTGATTAAAAAAAAAACAGTTTTAAAAAGATTGACATCAGTTTTAGAAAGATTACACCCCTTTTTGTAGCAAGTGTTTTACTTGTAAATTTCCCACTAGCTGCCTGTCTAAATACAACAGGAAGTATCTAAAAATTCTCAGAAGAAAAAAAAAAAAAAAAACTAGGATAGAGATGAGCGGGAAGTCAAGGTAGGCACAGCTATTATTTCAGAAATATATTTACTCACTCATTTAATAAACATCTACAAAGTGTATTATGTGCTGGACACTATAATGAAAGCTGATGATACACAGATGAGTAAGACAGTCACCTCCCTTAGAAAACACATGTCCAGTGGAAGAGAGAGGCATGTACAAACAAATGATCTGCAAATATAACTACAGAAATATTAGCAAAGCACAGAGGACAGAAGTTTCTTCCATTTTATGACTCAGATTTTCCAGCCTTAAATTAATGTGTTTATTATAATGATGACACATTTTCAGAGTCATATTAGGGAAGAAATAGAGAAAAAATAGAGTTGAGTCCATTGATTGTTGGATTTGGTCAACAAATATTTATTGAATGACTCATTTTATCATTGTACCAGGTGTCAGGGATACAAAGGTGAGCAACTGGTAAATGATAACCTTCAGAGGACAAAAGGAGCAGAAGCAGTATGAAGCAGTATATCACTATGATTCTTAGGTCACGGTGGTCCAGAATGTTTATAGTTGCTCAGTCATGTCTGATGCTTTGTGACCCCATGGCCTGAAGTCCTCCAGGCCCCTCTGTCCATGGGATTTCCCAGGCAAGAATACATTCCTTAATCATCTGTGCTGAATGTCAGAGATCATAATAGCATATATATATATATGGGAGTAAGCATTTTAATTTTGTGATTGTGGCTACATAATGCTGTTTCCAACTTGTCTTACTAAGAACAAAGATGCATTAAAAAGAATAAATCTTTCCACAGACTGCTGGTTCTTCTTGCATACATATAGTGACCTGGACCTCTTCAGGATGTCCTTAGGCAGAGATGTAATAAACACAGTTGGTCTTCTCCTGTAATCTTCTACCACTATTCAAGGCTGAGATGGGTACAGATAGATTTATGGTATGTGACAGCAGAGCAGAGGTCAGTTGTGAAAAGTCTATGAAGTCATAAAAACTAGAGGTGATGTAGATTTTAAAATTAGATACCAGTCATTTTATTTCTAAGGCAGTATTGTGGTCCTTTGAAGCCCAGAGTTTCTAGGGAAGAGCAATTTTGGAACATTTTTTTTTTTCTTTAAATTCTCCTCCATTCTGTTCTTCCTTCATTATGTAGCATTCCAAGGTTTATGTAGGACTGAGTCCATCCCTAGATCAACTGGAATCTTCCTATCCTCTTTACCCTATTGAGTGGTTCATTGGCAGCTTGAGACGCCTGCATGGGTGAGCTGCACTTTGAAGATGGAGTAGAATTTGGGTAAGTGGAGAACAAAACACGGGCAATGGTGAAGAAACAGGAATATGTAAGGTTTGCTCAGGAAGTGTGAGCAAACTTTCTTAACACCTAAAGCCACCTAGGTGATTAAATTCGGTCCTTTCATTCAGTTGGCTATTACTGAATGGTACATAGTACTGTATCAGTAGACAGGCTTCAACAAATGAAGTTGTCTCAAGATTGAGAAACTTCACTGTCAAGAAAAACTCACTGATTTTAGAACTAAAAAGACCTAGGACATAATCTTGAACAATCCGTTCATTTTCAGGTACGGAAACTGGAGCCCAGAGAGCTTAAGGGGATGGAAGCAGTAAAACATTAGGGGAAAAGTACAAGTTGTAAGAATCATTTAAACTCTCTTTCTTTAATTTCCAGCACTGGAAAAGTTGCAGGAATGACACAAGAAACTTTTGTAATTTGGGGAAAGGGCATGTACGAAGCACCAGACACAAAATAGATACCAAATAAATATTCCTTTTCATTTTTGTTCTTTCCTTTATTGATAGTAATTAGTCATGCTAAGACAGAATTAGAAATGACTTTACCTCGACTCCCAAGAAAGTTCCTCCCACACACTACAGAAGTCCTTTGTTACAAATACCATAAGGAACCACAGAGGGCTCTGCTAAGTCACTTCAGTCATGTCAGATTCTTTGCAATCTATGGACTATAGCCTGCCAGGATCCTCTGCCCAAGGGATTCTCCAGGCAAGGAACTAGAGTGGGTTGCCATTTCCTTCTCCAAAGAAGCCTCTCAATTCAATCACTCAGTTGTATCTGACTCTTTGTGACCCCATGGATAGCAGCACGCCAGGCTTCGCTGTCCATCACCAACCCCTAGAGCTTACTCAAACTCATGCCCATCAAGTCGTTCATGTCATCCAACCATCTCATCCTCTGTTGTCCCCTTTTCCTCCCACCTTCAATCTTTCCCAGCATCAGGGTCTTTTCCAAGGAGTCAGTTCTTCGCATCAGGTGGCCAAAGTATGGAAGTTTCAGCTTCAGCATCAATCCTTCCCATGAATATTCAGGACTGATCTCCTATAGNAAAAGTGAAAGTGAAGTCGCTCAGTCGTGTCCGACTCCTAGCGACCCCATGGACTGCAGCCCACCAGATTCCTCCGTCCATGAGATTTTCCAAGTGAGAGTACTGGAATGGGGTGTCATTGCCTTCTCCAGACCATTCAGGTATGACCTAAATCAAATCCCTTACGATTATACAGTGGACATAACAATAAATTCAAAGGATTAGATATGATAGACAGAGTGCCTGAAGAACTATGGATGGAGTTTTGTGACATTCTACAAGAAGCAGTGACCAAGACCATCCCCAATAAAAAGAAATGCAAAAAGGCAAAATGTTTGTCTGAGGAGGCCTTACAAATAGCTGGGAAAAGAGGAGAAGCAAGAAGCAAAGGAAAGATATACCCATTTGAATGCAGAGTTCCAAAGTATAGAAAGGAGAGATAAGAAAGCCTTCCTGGGTGATCAATGCAAAGAAATTTAGGAAACAATAGAATGGGAAAGACTAGAGATCTCTTCAAGAAAATTAGAGATACCAAGGGAACATTTCATGCAAAGATGGGCACAATAAAGGATAGAAATGGTATGGACCTGACAGAAGCAGAAGATATTAAGAACAGAGCAAGAACACAAAACTATACAAAAAAGATATTCATGACCCAGATAACCAGGATTATATGATCACTCACATAGAATGAGACATCTTGGAATGCAAAGTCACGTGGAGGCATCACTACAAACAAAGCTGGTGGAGGTGATGGAATTCCAGTTGAGCTATTTCAAATCCTGAAAGATAATGCTGTGAAAGTGCTGCAGTAAATATGCCAGCAAATGTGGAAAACTCAGCAGTGGCCACAGATCTGGAAAAATGCAGTTTTCATTCCAATCCCAAAGAAGAGCAATACCAAACAATGTTCAGACTACCACAAAATTGCACTCATCTCATACACTAGCAAAGTAATGCTCAAAATTCTCCAAGCAAGGCTACAACAGTACATGAACTGTGAACTTCCAGATGTTCAAGCTGTGTTTAGAAAAAGCAGAGGAATCAGAAATTGAATTGCTGATATCCATTACATCATAAAGAAAGTAAGAGAATTCCAGAAAAACATTTATTTCTTCTTTATTGATTACGCCAATGCCTTTGACTGTGTGGATCACAACAAACTGTGGAAAATTCTTTAAGAGGTGGGAATACCAGACCACCTTACCTCCCTCCTGGTCAAGAAGCAACAGATAGAACCAGACATGGAAAAACAGACCGGTTCTAAATTGGGAAAGGAATACATAAAGGCTGTATATTGTCACCCTGCTTATTTAACTTATATGCAGAGTACATCATGCAAAATGCTGTGCTGGATGAAGCACAAGCTGGAATCGAGATTGCTGGGAGAAATATCAATAACCTCAGATACGCAGATGACACCACTCTTATGGCAGAAAGTGAAGAGGAATGAAAGAGCCTCTTAATGAAAGTGAAAGAGGAGAGTGAAAAAGCTGGCTTACAACTCAGCATTCAGAAAACTAAGATCGTGGCATCCAGCCCCAACACTTCATGGCAAATAGATGTGGAAACAATGGAAACAGTGAGACACTTTATTTTCCTGGTCTCCAAAATCAATGCATGTGATGACTGCAGCCATGAAATTAAAAAACATTTGCCTCTTGGAAGAAAAGCTATGACCAACCTAGACAGCATATTAAAAAGCAGAGACATTACTTTGCTGACAAATGTCCATCTAGTCAAAGCTATGGTTTTTCCAGTAGTCATGTATGGATGTGAGAGTTGGACCATAAAGCATGCTGAACACTGAAGAATTGGTGCTTTTCAACTGTGGTGTTGGAGAAGAGTCTTGCGAGTCCCTTGGACAGCAAGGAGATCCAACCAGTCATCCTAAAGGAGATCAGTCCTGAATATTCATTGGAAGGACTGGTGCTGAAGCTGAAACTTCAATACTTTGACCACCTGATATGAAGAACTGACTCCTTGGAAAAGATTCTGATGCTGTGAAAGATTGAAAGCAGGAGGAAAAGGGGACAACAGAGGAGAGATTGTTGGATGGCATTACCAACTCAATGGACTTGAGTTTGAGCAAACTCTGGGAGTTGGTGATGGACACGGAGGCCTGGTGTGCTGCAGTCCATGCTGTCGCAAAGAGTCAGACAGGACTGAAGGACTGAACTGAACTGATATCTGGCCAGAAAGGACCAAGGCAGTTCAACCAATCAGAGTATGTCAGGGAGATACCTCAGGTTTATCTAGAAAAGCAATGGATCCTGCCTAGGGGTAGAGGATGAATAATTCCTTTACTAACAAATGGTACAAGAGGCTTACTGCACTGTTTATAAATCTTGGTTGCATATCAGAATTATCTGTGGATCATATGAAAGATATGGAAACTTGGTTCCTATCCTAGAATTATGGAAACAGGAATTGGGAGAGGAAGCGCAGGCATATGGATTTTTGGGTGACATATGGTTGGATATGATGATAAGTTCGAAGGGGTTGGAAAGCCCTGGTCTATTTTGTGCTAGGTATTTGCAGAACATTGAAAATACAGACATGAATGAAACATAACTGGTTCTATTCCTGCGTTAGAAGACAAAACTCTGTCCTAGAAAAAGTGATAATCAGGTGGGAGAGACAGGCAAGCAAAGATAAACAATCAATCAGGTAAGACCTAAGACAGAGATAAGCACAAAGTCAGAACACAGAGATGGGAAAGTCCTATTCAGTCTTGGGAAGGGAAGAAGCTTCCTAGAAGATGTCACACTTGTTTTTTAACTTTTTATTTTATATTGGAATATAATCAATTAACAATGTTGTGTTAGTTTCAGCTGTACAACAGTGATTCTGTTATAAATATACATGTGTTTATTATTTTTCAAATTGCAAAACAGAAACAAACTCACAGGCTTAGAGAACAAAACAGAGCTACGGGAGGAGGGTGGGGAGAACGGTGGGGGAAGGGATAGTTAGGGAGTTGGGGATTGACTTGTTATACACTGTTATATTTAAAATGGATAGCCAACAAGGACCTACTTTGTAGCACAGGGAACTCTGTATATTCTGTAACAATTGGGGAAATAATTTGAGAAAGGATGTCACCTTGAAAGCGAAATACAAAGGATGTGTAGGTGTCTTCTAAACGAAGGAGATTTGGAAGAATATCCCAAGCAGAGAATTGAGCCTCCAGCACCCACGGAACTCCACAGGCGGGTCAGATGATTCCTGGGAGAAGCCTCAGTGCAAAAGATTAGGGCATTTAAACATGAAAGTCACTCAGCTGAATCTGACCCCTGGCAACCCCATACAGTCCATGGGATTCTCCAGACCAGAATACTGGAGTGGGTAGCCTTTCCCCTCTCTAGGGGATCTTCCCAACCCAGGAATCAAACTTGGGTCTCCTGCATTGCAGGCAGATTCTTTACCAACTGAGCTATCAGATAAGCCTAGGGCTTTTAGGTGTGCCTGAGTTGGAGGCTGAGATGCTGATCTGTTGCATCATTGATGTATAGCTGTTTCCTAGGCCATTTTCATTTCTTCCAACTGGACATTCACTGGATGCCTTTGTACCCATTCATAAAAAGAATTAGTAATAAAAAAACACTAGAGGGGCAACACATTCCCTCGCCAAGTTCAGTGTGACAGAAGCAAAGCATTGGGGGAGAGATGGTGACCACGGACAAAGCTGGGAGGAAGGTGTACACCAAGCTGCGAACAGGATTCTTATGCTCTGCAGGAGTCTAGATTTCATCTTGGCCATGGGGAACCCTAGTTATTTTGTGCAGGGCAGTGACAAAGTCTGATTTAATTTTCTGGAAAAGTCATTCTAAGCATATGCAGGTTTTCTTTCTCCAACAGAATTAAGTATGCATGGCAGGAATCCTATCTTGGCCTTTTTGTTATTGTAGTTCTTGCTTTAGGGGATTTTGTTTATTTCACCAATAGTGCTTAGCAGAGTCAGGGACACATGAAGAAGTGAATAGTTAATAGATTCATTAATTGATTGGGAGGCACCAACTCTTACTTGAGTTAATATAGCATGGATAATATATCCTATGTGGTGTCCGATAGTTAAAAATGGCAAGCAATCTTTTTTCTTTCTTTCTTTCTTTGGCTGCATTGACTCTTAGTTGCAGCATGCAGGATCTTTAGTTGTGATAGCTTATGGTGAATGATGTCAGATTCGTGATCTCCAAAGAAAATTCAGCTTCGAGATCAGGGGCCAGGCTTAATTAGTCAGAGCTTTTGTGTGGCAGAGGGACAGAAAAAGCTTCTGACATAGCTATCAGAAGGGGGACAGAATGCCCCTCTCACTAGTCTTAGCAAGGGAGCTATATACTTTTTCAATTGGTTACTACAGTAAATCAAAAGAATGTCTCAAGGTTGTAAAGGTCTTACCAGACCCACTCGCACAATTTACACTTTAAGATGACAGGATTTGAACTAATAATAGAAAGATCTTACCAGACTCACTCCCAGAGATACCAGGATTGGTCAGAAGGTTCCTAAGGAGAAACAGTCCTCAAGCAGGATATATTGTTGTTATACAGTCCTTGAAGGTGAAGGTGAAATTGCTCAGTCATGTTCAACTCTTTGCGATCCCACAGACTGTAGCCTACCAGGCTCTTCCATCCATGGGATTTTCCAGGCAAGAGTACTGGAGTGGGTTGCCATTTCCTTCTCCAGAGGATCCACAGAGTTTAAGATGAGTTGTTTTGTTGTGTAATCATCAGCCTTGGGCTTAAAGAAAAAAAAAAATTATGTGACTAAGACTAAGGAATGTAGAAAAAAGTTTGTCCTTTTCTCCTCCTTGAGAGCCCTTTCTCCTTCTCAGGGACCCCAGACTTGTCAACCTACCTAAGAATTAACTCTCTCAGTTGCAGCATGTGGGACCTAGTCCCCTGACCAGGGATTGAACCCGGACTCCCTGCATTGGGAGCGTGGAGTGTTAGCCAATGGACCACCAGGGAAGTCCCTAAAGGTCTCAGGCAATCTTAAGTTCTGCTTCTTAATTTTAACATGTGCACAAATTACCTGGGATCTTGTTAAAGTGGAGATTCTGATTCATCATGTCTTGGGTGGGGCCTGACAGTCTGCATTTCTAATAAGCTTCCAGATGCTTCTTTTGCTGATGATCTGCATTCTCACAGTTTGAGTGGCGGCACTCTTAACATTCAGTTGTGTTGCCTGATTTGTAGACAGTCGAATGGTGGATTCATCTGTGAATAGTGGAACTTTCTACAGGGATGGTGGAAATGGAGAAGCTTCACCATGAGAGATTAAGACTCCTTGGCTGAGACACCTAGGGCCCCTTGGTCTGGAAGGCAGTGTCATAACTATGAGGCCCCTAGCATAGACCTTGTTGTTATTTACCTTTAAGGGAATTTCTGATGCTGCCACCAGTTTCTTCCTCACACCACCAAGTATTGAGTTCAGCTAGAAAATCCATTAGTAACAGTGGGGTTGATAATAGAACAGCAGATAAAGTCAGAGAGCTCTGAAAACAGCATGCTCTCAGTGTGAAATCTGTTTAGACCTATATAGAATAGAGTCTTTTCATAGAAATTTTCAAGTTTGAAATTTGATTATGGGCCAGTTCATCAATGCTTAATATTCTGCTCTTTGTTCACTTACTCATTGTCATGTAATGACAACCTGGATGTCCCTGAGTCTTCACTGTCTTATAGGTATAAAAGTTGCATAGGTTAGGCTGCAGTTTGCTCCCTTGATGTTATTCATTATTTTGAACAGGTGCTTGGTCTTTATTTTAAGGCCCCCTGATTTTTCTACTGGTTCTCAGAGAAGCCCCAGGCCTTGTCTTCTCTCATTTCCAGTGTTTATGTGGGTCATTGCCTGCCTTTCCATCATTCAGCAATAGGCCTCAATGGGTGCCCCATCTCACTTCCTCATAACACCACCCACTCCGTGCTGGCTGTGGCCACCGCATCCTTGGACTGAAGCCTCCAGCCCCCTTATGAGCCTCAGCTCATCTGGGAAGTATCAAGAGTAGTAGCCAAGACAATTGTCTCTAGAGACAGAACCCCACATCTCAGATGTGTGATTTGGGCAAGTTATTTAACCACGCTAAACCTTAAATTTCTTCCCTGTTAAATGAGAATAACTAGATTTCTATAATCTCAAGATTTTGAGAAAATAACATAATCCTCTTAAGCTCCTAACACTTCATTCCTGGCACATGGAAAACTCTCAATAAATGCTCACCATTATTCTCACCACTTCTCTCTGTATTGTTATGATACCAGTTTGGATGAGCTTCATTTTTATTTCACCACAGCACAGCTAAGATCAGTTGATAAGGTTTCCATGACATGGCTGATGTCTCAGGGATAACTGAAGGGGATTAAAATCTGGGAAAGTACAACTGCTATTTAATACAAAGGCCCAGAGATAATACACCAAGTGCATTCTTCTTCTGGGGTCCCTTCCAAGTGCCTGCTTGCATTCCTACTGGTGACTGTCTTTCTGGGTCAGAAGATATCCTCCCTGCACATTCCGAAGAGTGTCCTTGAACCTATCTAGACTCCTTTGAGTTCAGACTCAGAGGTCAGTTTTGCATTCTCAGGTTCATTTTCTTTCCTACTCCCTTAGAAGGGAGGCTTTTTCCTACTCAGGAGAATCACCTTACCTTGAAATGAGGACCAATGTCTCTTTCCCTTCCCAGTCTTGCTCCAAGATTCACTTTCCTTTGTGCAGTGGATAACCCGACCCTGGACCAGTCATTATTCAGTCTCTATTAAGGTTCATGTGGGGATAATCGCTCATAATAATAATAACAATAGCAGTTAAATTTTCTCATGTTTCCCTCACCCTTCTGCTCCTGAAATATTTTTAAAATATGTTTCTTTTTTTTTTTCTTTCTGTTTTTTTAAGGAACCTCTATACTGTTCTTCATAGTGGTTGTATCAATTTACATTTGCACCAACAGTGTAGCAGGGTTCTCTTTTCTCCACATCCTCTCTAGCATTTATTGTTTATAGATTTTTTTGATGATTGCCATTCTGACCAGTGTGAAGTGATAGCTCAGTGTGGTTTTGATTTGCATTTCACTAAATATTAATAACCAGAGTAGGAAATGGCAACCCACTCTAGTATTCTTGCCTGGAAAATTCCATGGACAGAGGAGCACGATGGGCTACAGTCCATGGCATCATAAAGAGTCGGACACGACTGAGCAGCTGAGCACAGCACAGTATTAGTAATTAGTGATGTTGAGCATCTTTTCATATGCCTCTTGGCCTAATAGAGTATTAGAAAGCAAACTATACCCCAGTTTTAAAAAAAGACAAAATGGGAAAAAGGACACTAGTTATTTGAATTTAAGTGTTTCACAATATGTTACTCTAACAAAATGTAAAGTCAAAATATGTAGAGAGTCAAAAAATTAAGTAAAATACCATATGTTTCACCCTTAAAAAAGTAAAAAAGGTCTTCTTATTTCACTTTCTGCTTCAAAGTATTGTTGTCCACCCCCATCCCTGGCACTTAGGATACAAAATATATATTAAGACATGAGGCTCTTTGTATGTGCTGGTCTTCTGAAATGCCCTTTGCTCCTTTGCTTTCTCAGAAAAGAGCATTCAACCTTCATGGCCAAGCTTAAATCTGACTTCCTCTCTGGACTCTTTCTAGAACCTGGCACCCATGTCCCCGGACATCAACCAGGTTCCCTTCTCCAGGCCCCAGTGACAGTCTGTACATTTCTTCACCACCTCACGCCATATAATACTTCACTTCCAGTTCTGCCTCCCTCTTTTAAAGGGAGCTCTATTAAATCACAATCTCTAATCACATGAATGGCCAGTGAATTTACCTTTAAATTATTGAGTTATTTTTCATCTACTTTTTTCTCTGATCCTTATTGAAGGTCTGTGAGATATGTAGGGCAAGTGCTGCGTGATCTCTGCTTTATAATATGAGAAAAAGAGTCCATAGCCACCCCATCTATGTGAGGGAAAAGGGAAGTAAGCAGAGCCTGAGTTCTTTGGACTTTAATTCCATTGCCCCCTTTCACTACTTTTTATTGCTTCCTTTTAACAGAAACCAAACCTTGGTAGGAAAAGGATAAGGTCCCCAGGAAGACAAGACCTGGACCAAGGAAGGCTGAGGGGAGATGGCAACAGGCAGAGAAACCACACCTGCAGAATTACGAGGACTCGAAGGTAAGATTGAGCTGCGTGTGATGAGAACCCTGGGTGTACTGTCTGCTGACTGACTTTCAGACCTGAGGGAGGCCACTCTTTGACCCAAACAAAGTGGATAGGAATGAGAATGGGGAGACACCACAGCAGTTTACACTTAAAATCCAGTCTCTACTTCACCTTGCAGAGTGTCCATCATTCCTTTTCAGTCACCCTCTGGATTGCTCTAAGTGACAAATAATTTTGTTAAAGTCTTCAACTGCTGGTAAGAGTCCTTTTTAGAGCTAAAAGCAAAACAAACAAACATGAAGCCCTACGGAGCTGAGAATAAGCTCTGGAGAGAGTGAGAGCATTGGAAATAGTTACTGGCATGAGGAAGGAGATCACAATGTACCTTGTCTCCAACCCCAGGAGCTTGTCTCCTCAGCCACTCGCAAGTCCTGCGGCCGGTCTCAGCTTGGTGGGAGTTGGGGGGAGGAGGGTGCGGGGGAGGGGTGGTTCAGGGGAGACGCCCGGGACAGGAGGGCTCAGAGCTATTTCAGACTCAAGGCCAACAGCCACGGAGACCTGGAGTTACATCACCAAAACTGTCTGGACTTGAGGCCCCTGAAGCCAAATGCGGTTTCCAGAAAAAGGATCCGCCGCACATTTGGAAGCCCATCAACCGAATGTTGTCTCATCACTCTTATGCTTGAGATCTTTTCATTTGTGAAGAGCATATTATTTTGCTTAATTATGGGCTTTGAGGAGATGGCATAGAACAGCGGAAAAAGCATGAGCTGGGAGTCGGGAAGACCTGGGTCTGAATCATGGCTCTGCGGTCCACCGGCTACGGGGCTCTGACGGGGGGCACCTCAGTCTCCTCGTTGTAAACTGAGAACATTCTTGTAATAATTACCCGTCTCACAGGAGAGTTGTTAGGTTTAGATGGTTAATGTGTGTCGAGAGTCGTATTGTGCTGCCGTTCAGATATTTAACGATCAGCAGCTACGATGAAGAAAGTGTCTTTTAACACAGTGACATTTGGCAAATGAGATTTCATTTTCACTCCAGAAGCGTGTATATGGTGGTGTGTTTTCTATATATATATGACTTCCTTCTGCTTGCAAAATGCTGTTTATATGAAATTACATTTCCCAGAAAGGTAGTACTGCTATTATTCAGTATCAAATTCCTCTCCAAATTCACATTTCCTTAGATGGAGCCTATTGGTGCCCTACTGATGCCTTTTTTTTTTTTTTTCAGAACCTGGATATTTCATTTTTTAATTAACTTTTATTGGAGTATAGTTGCTTTACAATGTTGTGTTAGTTTCTACTGTATAGCAAAGTGAATCAGCCATATGTATACATTTATCCTGTCTTTTCTGGATTTCCTCCCATTTAGGTCACCACAGAACACTGAGTAGAATTCCTTGTACTATATAGTAGGTTCTCATTAGTTATATTTTATACACAGTATCAATAGTGCATATACGTCAGTCCTAATTCCTCTGACCCCTTTTCTCCCAAATGTGTCCATATGTTTGTTCTTTACATCTGTGTCTCTATTTCTGCCTTGCAAGTAAGATCATCTATACCATTTTTCTAGATCACACATATATGCATTAATATATGATATTTGTTTTTCTCTTTCTGATTTACCTCACTCTGTATGACAGAGTGATAATTCATTTAAAAATATTTATAGTTTATTTTGGAATCATCTATGGCATGACTGATTATCCTTTTCTTTAAAAAGGGTCACATGCAGAAAGGAGGTAAGATCAGAAGACTTTATCTGCAAAACTCAGTCACTTACTACCTGATACTTGTTTCTTTATCTCAAGTATGGGGGTAATTATTTGACCTATGTGTTTTACAGTTTTTTTGTATTTTTCCCCCGGGGGGGGGGGAATCAAACGAACTCATAAATGGGAAAGAATTTTAAAATTATAAAAGATATAAAAATTTAATTTATGATGTGATTTTTGCTATAGATCCCTTTGCAGCATATAGGAAAATTCTCTGTGCCAATGCCACCTGACCGATTCTATTGACTACTTCATGCCTGGGAGTCACCTTGAGGTTACTTAGTACCTCTCTTTGCCACCGGATGTTAGGAGACTGAGTAACTTTCTTGAGTAATTGTTTCCTCTGACTCACACTCCTTGCAGTCCCCATAGTGACAGTGTACCACCTAGTGTGAGCAAGGAATTTCCTCTCTGTGTTGTTTAAGGACTAGCCCCAAACTTTCAGCTTAGTCTTTATTTAACACGTCTTCCAATATTACCTACCTGAGTAGCCACAGAACAAATCTGTGCAGAAGCCAGATTCCGGCTTGCTGATATGTATTTTGAGTATATGCTCTGGGAAGCACACAGAGTCTCCACTCCTCTAATGAGATTCTCCTTAATGAGATACTCATCTCTCCTTAAGGACCTAATTAAGGTGGAAGATCATAGTTACTACATGACACTTATTGTTGTTTTATTGTTACTTAGTTGCGAAGTTTTATCTGACTGTTTTGTGACCCCATGAACTGTAGCCTGCCAGGCTCCTCTGTCCATGGGATTTCCCAGGCAAGAATATTGGAGTGGGTTGCCATTTCCTTCTCCAGGGGATCTTCCCGACTTAGGGAAGGAACCCATATTTCCTGCATTGGGAAGCAAATTCTTTACCACTGAGCCACCAGGGAAGCCAGTAAGTGCCAATAAATAATCCAGAGANTCCATGGGATTTCCCAGGCAAGAATATTGGAGTGGGTTGCCATTTCCTTCTCCAGGGGATCTTCCCGACTTAGGGAAGGAACCCATATTTCCTGCATTGGGAAGCAAATTCTTTACCACTGAGCCACCAGGGAAGCCAGTAAGTGCCAATAAATAATCCAGAGATAGTTATAGGTGTACTTGACTATCTTATTTTCTTTACCTTACCTATTTCTTGTTTCTTCTTCTTTTTTTAATCCCTTCTCTTTTATTCTCCCTGTACTACATCGTCTCCCAATCAATAGACTCACTATGGCGTTCTTAGGTATATGTTACTACTTGCATTAGAGGTACAGTCAGTGCCCTGTGGAAGGTTCTGCATCTACTAAGTCAACCAACTGCGATTTTTTTAAAGATTTTATTTTTTTTTATGTGGACCATTTTAAAAGTCTTTATTGAATTTGTTACAATGTTGCTTCTGTTTTATGTTTTGTTTTTTTTTTTAGGCCACCAGGTTTGTGGATATTTCCAACCAGTCCATTCTAAAGGAGATCAGTCCTAGGTGTTCTTTGGAAGGAATGATGCTAAAGCTGAAACTCCAGTAGTTTGGCCACCTCATGAGAAGAGTTGACTCATTAGAAAAACTCTGATGCTGGGAGAGATTGGGGGCAGGAGGAGAAGGGGATGACCGAGGATGAGATGGCTGGATGGCATCACTAACTCGATGGATGTGAGTCTGAGTGAACTCCGGGAGTCAGTGATGGACAGGGAGGCCTGGCGTGCTGCAATTCACGGGGTTGCAAAGAGTTGGACACGACTGAGCTACTGAACTGAACTGAACTGAACTAGCTCCCCAACCAGGGATAAAATTCACACCCTTTGCATTAGAAGGCAAAGTCCTAACCACTGGATCACCAGGGAAGTNGTGCTGCAATTCACGGGGTTGCAAAGAGTTGGACACGACTGAGCTACTGAACTGAACTGAACTGAACTAGCTCCCCAACCAGGGATAAAATTCACACCCTTTGCATTAGAAGGCAAAGTCCTAACCACTGGATCACCAGGGAAGTCCCTCAGGTGTGATTTTAATCTGCGTTTGGCTGAATCCACTGCACTGTTGGTTGAATTCATGGATGCACACCCACAGATACCAAAGCGTAAATGTGCTATGCCATATTATGTTTATTAGGGATTTGAAGTGCCTTGGATTTTGACATCTGTGGGGTTCCTGGAAGCAATCTCCTGTGGCTACTGATATGTGACTATACCCAGAGCACAACTGTAGACTCTTAGTCCAGGTTCTAGATTCTCATTCCTTGCTGTGTATTGCTATTACCTGGAAAACTAGAAAACACTGATGCCTGGGTCCCAATTGAGTTTACATCTCTAGGAGGGTAGGCCCTGGGCCTGGTATTTTTAAAAAGCTTCCAAAATGATTCTAACATGCATCCAGATTACACTGGTTAAAGATACTTGGAAAGCGAAGATATGACAAAGCTATACTAAAAATAAAACAAGATTTATGGCTCAAAGAGCTGCAATCATGTGGTTTGGCCACACTTGCTTGTTTCCTATCCATCAAATAACAAGTGTTTTTTTTGAGGACCACAAAAAGAGGGGCTGGTTATGCCCAGGCAAACCCTGTAGCTTGTAGTTTCCAAGATAAGATGAATGGCCACGAAACACTCTTAGAGCTAGTATTGGTTGGGAACACACTCTGAGTCATGTGCTACATGAAACTTTTCGTGCATCATATCATCCAATGCTCTTAACAGCCCTGTAAGGCATTATTATTCTTCCCAGTTTCCAAAGAAAGAAACATATAGATATGAGGTGATTGCTTAAATAGCTCAAGAGCTGACCACTAGTTAGAAGTGGAGCCAAAAAACTTGAATTTGACTGCTGTCTTCTTTTTAAGTTCAATGCAGCAGTAATTCCCAATCTTGGCTGCTTTATTAGAGTCATTGGAGGAGCTTTGTGAAAAAAAGCAAAAGAGAATCCTTTGCCCAGCTTAACACCTGGACCAATTTAATCCATGTCTCTTAATGGGATCCAGACATCAATAGTTTTTAAAGTATCACAAGTGACTCAACTCTTTGTGACCCCATGGACTATATATTGTCCATGGAATTCTCCAGGTCAGAATACTGGAGTGGGTAGCGGATCTCCTTCTCCAGGGGATCTTCCCAACCCAGGGATCCAACCCAGGTCTCCCGCATTTCAGGCAGATTCTTTACCAGCTGAAGCACAAGGAAAGCCCACAAATGATTCAAATTACTGCTAATTACTGGGGTGTTTAGCAGAGATTGATTTGATAGTTTTGTGAAAGAAGGATTGAAGTCAGTGAAGCGGTTACTAGGCAGATCATTCAGGAAGTTGGACAACTTAGGCTTCTTTGGGTATGAATTCTGAGTGCTGAATGCTGGTAGTAGAAATGGAGAAGAGGGAATGAATCCAGGAAACCTGGAAAAGAAAACCAGCTCAAGGAAAATTAACCTACCTGAGAAGGGCAAAGGAAAGACAGAGTCAAAGACAACTTCAGGTTTTTAGATGTGGCAGGCTTAAAGGTTGGTTGGTGGTGCCCATGACAGAATTGAGATGCTAGAAAAGAAAACAAGTTTGAAGAGTAGGGTCAGGTAAGGTAGGGTATATAATAAAGAATTTTACAATCTTTGTTCCAGGAGACTAAATCTTTGTACTATCCTAACTGATGAATCGTATTATTTTTACACTTACAGTGGGTTGCCCAAGAAGTTCATTCAAATTTTTCCATAGCATCTTACCAAAAACTCAATAAACTTTTTGGCCAACCCAATATAATTACAAATGTTAGGCTCCTAGATAATTTTAGCATAGAGGCTGGGTGTAAGATCAACCAACCATGTTGATTAGTGTTTGACTTTGAGCTATCTTGACCTCTGGGACGTGGAAGAAGGCTGGAAACTGAGTTCAGTCAATCCTGCTCGTGTAATGAAACCCCGATAAAAACTCTGGACAGTGGAGCTGCCTAGTAGGTAAACACTTCATTCATGTGCTGAGAGGGTGATGCATCTAATTCCACACGGAGAAGGCACGGTCCTCCCAGGACCCTCGTAGATCTTGCCCCTAGGAATATTCTTTATGATAAACTATGATCATAAGTATAGTGCTTTCCTGAGTTCTGTAAGTTATTCTGGCAAATTATCAAGCCTGAGGAGGTTGTAGGAACCCATTCTTCATAGCCAGTGAGAAGTGTGAGTGGCCTGGGGACTCCCTAAAACGTGTGGCTAGTGGATGCCTCTGAAGCCAGGGCAGTCTTGTGGAGGACCTTTCTCCATAATCTATGAGGTCTGTGCTACCTCTGGCTAGTTAACATCAGAACTGAATTTCAAGACTTCCTTGGTGGTCGAGTGGTTAAGAATCTGCCTGCCAATGCAGGAGACATGTGTTCGATCCCTGGTCCAAGAAGCTTCACACACTGCAGAGCAACTAAGCCCATGTGCCACAACTCCTGAAGCCTGCCCGCCTAAAGCCCGTGCTCTGTAATAAGAGAAGGCACCGCAATGAGAAGCCCACACACCATAGCTAGAGAGAAGCCCGTGCTTGCTGCAACTAAAGAGAAAGCCCAAGCAACAAAGACCCAGTGCAGCTAAAAATCAATCAATTGAAAAAGAATTTCTGTTCACCCACTTGGGTTGGAAACAGAATAAGTAGACACAAACATGACATAAATATCTGTAGCCAAACTCAAAATTGCATGAAACCAGTTTGCCCTCCACACTAGGGCAAGAAAATGCAGGAAATACTAAATACAGCTTTTACATGCCCACTTCTTGATTCTTAACTGACTGCTCTCTGACTTCCCCAAATCTCTTTGGATCAGTATGATAAAATGAAATATCAAGAGTTTTAAAGACAAAATGGAGCTTAAAATCTATCTCTGTTACTCCCTTGCTATGAAATAGTGGGCATAAAACCTATTCTCTTTTGGCCCTGGCCCTTTATCTATCAAGTGGGAATATTAAGGGCTAATTTGTAAAGCCGTTAAGGGAATGAACATAGAAAGATAAGATCTTGGCAAATGACAAGATGCACAGTGATTGCTATTTTTTTCTGTCCTTTAAGATTATTTCCAATTGGAATCATTCTTTGAGAGAGATTTTCTTTTATCCAGATTCATCAAAAGGAAGTCAGAGTGATTGATGTGGCTTCCCTGAACACTCAAAGACCTGTCTGACTTTGTGGCAATAGGCTAACTCAGCCTGTCAGATGTCAGTGACTGGGTGGAGTTTTGTCTTAAGGAGGGTCTTCCCATAATTGTCCACCATCTCTGCTGAGCACGTGAACAGAGAGCACCTCCATGGTATTTGCATTTGCTCTCTCCATGGTGCCTGCAGTTGCGTGTGTGGCATTTGTCACAAACCATCTGAGTTGCAGGTGTTCTGTGTCTGTACTCTGCACGGCAGCGCTGTCATAAGCAGTCCCAAACTTCAGTGAAGCCCAGAAAGTCTAGGGCTCAAAATAAAAGCCAGGCCTATGGATACCTCTGTGTCTCCTTAACCGCCTTCTCTTGACCGGCCTCTCTTCCATTTTGGGAGTGAAGTGGTTACAACTCTGAACCAAATCATCAGCATACTTTTCTGGAGGAATGATCCTTTCTCATTTCCCTGGTCAAATAATTTCATTTCTCTGATCAAAATGATCACACAGAATGATTGGGACCCATCCTTTGTGTGAAGTTTTAAAAAACACTTGTTTGCTCTGCCATGTACTGTGTTAGAAATTTACATGAGATATCCAGATAAGTTTCTAAGGTTTTAGTCTATGGATTATGCAGACAGAGAAGCTGAGCCCTAAAACAATCACACTGCTTAAGAGAAGAGACAGGATTTATTTATTCTTCACACAAATATTCGTAGAAGCTTTATTGTAATAGCCTCAAACTGAAAACAAGCCACCGAACCTACAAGATCTTTTTTTTTTTTTAACACAATCACACAAGGGAAAACAACTTTTTAATATACAACACTTTGTGCATTCTACTACACCTATTCAAACATCCTTCGGTTAATCAAGAAATGAACTAAAAGAACACAAGATGACAGATGGTACAAAATTAGTGTACACTAACTAAAACAAGGTTGAGGGCAAGAGGAGAAAGGGATGACAGAGAATGAGACGGTTGAATGGCATCACCGACTTCATGGACCTGAGCCTGAGCAAACTTCAAGAGACAGTGAAGGACAGGGAAGCCTGGTGTGCTGCAGTCCATGGGGTTGCAAACAGTTGGAGTTGCGAGTTAGCAACTGAGTTTAGTTGCTAAAGTGAACAACAATCACTAAGATAAAATGAATAATTCCATTGAAGTAAATACAGTCATCATACATATTACTAAACAGTTGGATATAATTCCTAAAATATTTTATGCACACATTGAATATTAAAATCCAAAAATATTTAAAATCAAGTGTGTCCTACTTTAAAGCCCCTTCTCTTTACTGAAGGTTTACTAACTCACGTGGGCCTGCTTCTGAGAAAGATGGCTACTTATTTTGAAGTGGAATGATCTCTTATATTTATTCTCAGATTCCATCAAGTTTTATTTTTTCTAGAAACTTTATTATGAAATTCTTTATTCTCTAAATGTGGCTTAGTCAACAGAGGCTATTTTCAATAATCAAGAAAAGATATAGTACCAGTTATACCCAAGTGTGAGTGTGCAGGCTTTAGATTTTTTTAATACCCAGTTTCAACTTCATAGTTTGGGTTTAAACAGAAATTTATTCTGGAGGCTTTAGCAAAGCTGCTTCTCTTGCCATCTCCTCTTAGTAAGCAAATCCTGGATGCTTTCCTCACCACGAGTGCTTAATGGCAGAATACATCATGTCATCATCCAAGGCAGAGTTTTTTGAGTGGCATATTCTCCTGGCAGGAGGGAAAAATCGGATCCAGGTGCCACAAAAAACAGATGGAATTTTCCATACAAAACTATTAGTCTTGGATTGCTGGCTAGTGAATTTTGTTTTTCAAAAGTATGACTTTGGACTCTTACTGTCATCCTATTTCAGGAGTGACGTTTGGCATCTTGAGCTAAAATCCAAAGGCGTAATCGAGATAGATCAGTGGTAGGAAGTAGAGGACTTGGGGTATAGCTGTGACACACCCAGTCCGTGTAGTAGGTTATAATAGAGGTCTCGATTTTTAAAATGATGGATGTCAGGGGAAGACAGCTACTAGGGCTGTGAGGACTTAGTAAAATGATATAACAAGTGGATTAGGGGGAGTTAATGAATCAGATTGTTGAGATTTAATGAGATGATGTCTGCTATGAGCTTAAGCTTAGGGCTCTGTTCCTAGCAAGTTCTTAAAGGGCCTTTCCTGTGAGTTCTAAGGTCAGTGTAGAAGCAATAGCAAATTGAGGATAGATCAAGGATTTCCTGGCTTTTGGCTTTATATAACATCATTTTCTCATCTTAGTTTTTAATTATTTTTTATTGAAGTATAGCTGCTTTACAGTGTTGTGTTACTATCTGCTGTACAGTAAAGTGAATAAGTTATATGTTTATATGTATCCATTCTTTTTTATATTTCCTTTCCATTCAGGTCACCACAGAACATTGGGTAGAGTTTCCAGTGCTATACAGTAGGCTCTCATTAGTTATCTGTTTTATACATAGCAGTGTCTATATGTCAATCCCTATCTCCCAATTCATCCCACCCTCCCTCCTCAATTTAGTAACTGTAGATTTTTTCTCTACATTTGTGACTCTGTTTCTGCTTTGCAAATAAGTTCATCTGTTCCATTTTTCTAGGTTCCACATAAGGGATATTATACGTTATTTGTTTTTCTCTTTCTGACTTACATAACATTGTTTTCTAAGAACCTAAATGGACACAAATCTTGGGATAACAGGAAAGCATGTCATAAATGATAGAGATTATTATTACTATTGTTGTTGTTCATTATTACCATTAACATCAGTATCAAGAGGCAGTTGAAATGTCCTTTGATAAGTGAAATGATAGATACCTACACAGTGATTAAATGCACCCAGAGAGGGAAAGCTAGCTGTTTCCCATGTCATCAGAGAAGCACAAAGATAAAGGAGAATTGTAGTGGAGTTCTGAGTCTTAGCAGCTCTGAGTTCTTGCAGCTGTGCAGTTTGATTGGGATCCTTAACAGTTAGAATACACTCATTTCCAAAATTTCCCAATAAGAATTCTAGCATCAACTCCTAACCCATGGAATCAAAGTCATCCTGAAAGTGTGCTGGGAATGTGTATTTTGAATAAATATCCCACATGATGCTTATGATTATATTATTTTTGATAAACACTGGGTTAGAACAATCTAGAAGGGCCCACCTGCTCTAAAATTCTAAGAGTTTCTAGTAAGAAACCTTTTTTTCCCAGTTTCAATTTCAGAGTGAAAGCTCTTAAGTCCTGGAATTGTGTTCTGTTGGCAGGGTGGGTCCATGTGTATATGTTGTAGGGAAGTCACTAAGCAATAAGATTACTTTTAAAATGATTAAATTTGAGGTCATCATTCCCTAGGATGATTTAGAAATGACTGGACCACGACATGAGAGGTGAACAGATGACCTGTTGTCTCTTAGAAACCTATGATTCCACAAGGATGACATGGGTTTCATGCATGATCTGTCCTGTTTACCCTCTCTTGTCTGAAATCAGTGAGTCACGAAAAACCAAAATTGCTACAGAAATGTCAATTTGGAAGACGTCTTTGTGTTAGTTAGAAGGATTTTTGTGGAAATATGACTTAACCTTTTGTGTCTCAAAAGATGAGGTAGAATTCCCCTGGAAAAAGACTCAAGAGAACCCAAGGAAATGGGAGATTTGTTTTGTATTAAATACTTGGAAAAAGCCAGGAATCTCAATCCATTAGTCATAACCAAGTGTCCAGTGATGGTGCTGTTCCTCTGATGACTCTTGGAAAGATGGGAGATGCTTTAGTGTGACCTCCTCTTCCATTCTGGACTCCCAGCCCTAGTCTGTGTTGTCTGTTTACTTCATGGCTGAAACTGTTCTAATAGTCAACTCTTCTGCTTTCATTGTCTCTAGCCTATTTCTGCTCCAGTCCATTCTCTATGCTCCTGCCAGAATAATCTTGAAATGCTGCCTTGCAAACATCAATACCTTTCTTAAAACCTCAATGGCTCCTATTGTGTTTATATGCAAATATTACAAAACTAAAGATTCTTGCAAAGAGTCAGGCATGACTGAGCGGCTGAACTGAACTGAACTGAAAGATTCTCAGATGGATAAGTACTCACAGTCATTACTGTTAGCTCCTCAAATCCAAAAAACTTTGTCCGGTGTTTAGGGACCTAAATAAGGACTCCTGCTTATGAATGACAGAAACTGGTTTGAGGGAGAAGGGAAAGTCAATGGTTCACAAAACTAAATATCAGGAAGAAAAAAATGTAGCTAGAACCAGGGACTCAAACATCATTAGGATTCTCTGCCTATCTTTTCTCCTTAGTTCTCTCTGTTAGATTCTGGCAGCTTAAAAAGGGTGCAACATGAGAGTTTTGAGTTAAGTTTTATTTGGAGCAAAATGAGGATTATAGTCTGGGAGACAGCTTCTTACATAGCTCTGAGAAACTGTTCCAAAGAGGCAGTGGGGAGGTCAACATATATGTGGTTTTGGTGAAGGGGGAGTATATACAATCAAGCACATTTTTTTTACTAAAGACTTCTCCTAGTCTCATAAAGGTTACTGCTAGTCACCAGGAGCAGACAACACCATGAAGGATTTTAGTACTTTTCTAGACATGAGGGGATACGAGAACTGGACTCATAAAATCATCTCTTGAAAATATCTAACTATCTGAAGACTTGTTCTGCCAGTTTTTTCCAGAGCACAGAGTGCCTTATTTCTTCTCTCCAGCCTGAACTCCTTTCAAGGGGGTGTTGAAGTCAGTATCTGCAGCAGCACTTGATTTAATCCTTGTAGAGATAGATGGCACGTGCTCATGCAAATGCTAATTTGTAGTTGACACTCCCTCTCTCTATGACCTCTAGTGGCTTTAGGTTTACATTTTTATAGTTATTTCATTGGACAGAAAAAAATATTCAAGTCATTTCAAATTACAAATCCTGAAGAAGATATATATTTTTGAAAACCTTGGGATAGCAATGGGAAAGCGTAGAGGTTGAAAGAGAAGGAATTAATATCAGCCCCCATTGGAACTACATGATGAGTTTGGGGTAGGGTGGGAGAGAGCAGTTCCTTAAAAGAAGGAGGTGCTTATCAGACTAAAATGAAGATTTTGGGGGTAAATCAAGCAATTTTTTCTATTGCTAGCACATTGAAGGTTAAAATAAACTTCTATGAACATATTTAATGCTACTCTGAATTTTTATATAAAACGACATAAGTATAGACAATGTTTCTTCAACACGTTATGTACCTTTTGGCCTCTATGACTTTTGCAGTACAATTTCTTATATCTCAAATATCCTACCTTTTCTCTCTGCTTAGATGTGGCTACATGACCTAACTGAAGTTACTATTTCTTCTTGGCTTTCTTTGGGCTTCAAAGGTGACATGTAATGACTATGCCATGTTTNAACATATTTAATGCTACTCTGAATTTTTATATAAAACGACATAAGTATAGACAATGTTTCTTCAACACGTTATGTACCTTTTGGCCTCTATGACTTTTGCAGTACAATTTCTTATATCTCAAATATCCTACCTTTTCTCTCTGCTTAGATGTGGCTACATGACCTAACTGAAGTTACTATTTCTTCTTGGCTTTCTTTGGGCTTCAAAGGTGACATGTAATGACTATGCCATGTTTATACAATTTAGTTGGCACTTAGTGTATCCTGTCTGGTATTAACAGTTACTCTTTCGTGTATATATCCTGTCTTCCCTAATAGATTATAACCATCCTCAGAACAGATATATTTAAACTCAGTTACAGAGATGATTACTGCTGGCTATTATTACTGTTAAATCCCTGCTTTATGGTTTCCTAGATGTGAAGAGAGAGGAATTTGTCAAACAACAGCAAGAAAGTCAAAGAATGAGAATACAGTTGCTTTCAGTATCAACAACCTATATTAAATGAAGTGATAACACCCACTGTTATGAACTTTGATCAAGGAAAGAGCATGGTAGAAGTTTACTCCTCAGTGAGTTTGGGTATCAATTTAGGAAAGGCTATCCACTCCAGTATTCTGGCCTGGAGAACTCCATGGACTGTATAGTCCATGGGATCACTAAGAGTCGGACATGAGTGAACATCTTTCACTAACTTAGGAAACATCTTCAAATGTTCTCAGCATTTTGAAAGGAGCTAGTTCCAGGGCAGGGCTTACCATGTGTCTCTGTGGTAAAGAATCTGCCTGCCAATGCAGCAGATCCAGGGGATTTTGTTCCATCCCTGAGCTGGGAAGATCTCTCAGAGAGGAAATGCAACCTGCTCCAGTATTCTTGCCTGGAAAATTCCATGGACAGAGGGGCCCTGACGAGGTACAGTCCATGGGGTTGCAAAGAGCTGGACGTGACTGAGCACACACACACTTCCAGGGCTATTTCTCACTGGTAAAGAAGAGTGTAGAGTTCTCTGTCTTTAAAGTCCTTTTTTTCACACTCATCTCTATACCTGAATGTAAATACCTCTCTGTTTGACAGGGACAGTTTCAAAATTAACAAATTAAAACAACCAAAGACTACACTCTTGAGAGTAGTGATGGCTTGCAACTTGTGTAAACCTGGGTATAAAAAGTATATTGTGTTGAGTATTCTAATTTGGAACTCAAATATTTTTTCAATAAGTTAACACATTAGATTTTCATCCTATGAATAAAATACTGAAGGTAGCCCATTGAATTAGATGCTTAATAAAATAGATAGGATAGAAAAACACAGTTTTGTAGATTAAAACTTCAAGGAAATTTTTCATGACGCGTGTAGAATAAGGGTTTCAAAATCGTTCCTTGGCCTGAATCTTTTTTTCCCCATTATACTAAGTCATTAAAACTGCTTCACAACTTGTGTAAGTTTCTAGATGGACAAGAGGAGATAGTGGGCCTGCACTCACGAAGACAGTTTTAACTCCCATCCAGTCTTTCATATCAAGTCTTTAACAACAAAATTGACCAAGTTTTGACTTCCTCCTGGGAAGAATATGTAGAGCTGAAGGATGTAGAGAGCTGGAGTGAGTGACATTCTCAAAGTTATGATGAAAAGGAACCAACTAAATTCAAATCTCAGACTTAAAAAAAAAAAAACAACCAAAAACCATTTTGGATGTACAATGCCAAGAGTGAACTCTAAGGCAACTATGGACTTTGGGGGATTGTGATGTGTACTGATAGCTAAGAAAAGGGAACAGGAGAAAGGAAAAGTCTATTCTTAGGACAAAGCACAGAATTAAGTACTGAACCCAGAACTGCAGCCAGGGGAGCAGCAAGAAAACTGAGAAGGCCATACACCCCAGGGACACAGATATGCATACGGGCCTTAATGAGAACACCACTAGCTGTGGGCTTCCCTGGTGGTCCATGGTTAAGAATCTGCCTGCCAGTGCAGGGGACATGGGTTCAATCCCTAGTCCAGGAAGATCCCACACAACCATGGGACAGCTAAACATGTGCGCCACCACTCCTGAAACCCTAGAGCCCATGCTCTGCAACAAGAGAGGCCACTGCAATGAGAAGCCTGCACATTGCAGTGAAGAGTAGGCCCTGCTCACTGCACCTAGAGAAAGCACCGCAGCCAAGACCCAGTGCAGCCAAAAATAAACAAATAAAAAGAAGTGGGGGGCGGGGAACAGAACACGTTGATTGTACCTCCCACCCCACACTGTGAAACTATGAAACTTCAAATGACAACAGCAAAAATACTTCTGGGCAAGGGTTGTTAGAGGAATAAGAATGTGCACAGAGAACCACTTTGAGGCACAACCTAAAGGGATCCCACAGCCATTGCTTTGATGTGCATCAGCCACCTTAGAAACAGGTATCTATAGAGATTTGAAATCTGTGATTCATGGCGTGTAACCTAGCAACAACAACAACAAATCACAAAACTAGCGCAGTCACTAACTGGATTAATGGAAAGGCTTCCTTTACAATTTAGGGGAAGGAAAACAGTGCCCATGACAGTGGAACTAGAGAGGTTAATTTTTAAAATGCACAAAGAACTTATACAAGTCAACATCTAAAAAACCAATCAGTTAAAAAATGGACAGAGAACCTGGATAGACGTTTTTCCAAAAAGGACATACAGATGGGCAATAGACACATGAAAAGATGCTCAACATTAATAATCATCAGGGAAATGAAACTCAAAACTTCAAAGAGTTTTGATAGCCAGTCAGAATAGCTATTGTCAAAAGAACAAATAACAAGTTTTGAGGATGTGGTGGAAAGGGAACCCTCGTGCACTATTGGTGAGAATGTAAATTGGTGCAGCCACTATGCAAAGAAGTATGCAAAAAATTAAAAATAGAACTACACTACAATTCATCAATCTCACTTCTGGATTGTTTTCTGAAGAAAACAAAAACACCAATATGAAAAGATACATGCACCATATGCTTATCACAGCATAGTTTAAAATAGCCAATCTATAGAAGCAACCTAAGTGCTGTCCATAGATAAATGGATAAAGAGGATGTGGTATATATATACAATTAAATATTATTCAGCCATAAAGAAGAATGGAATCAAACCATTTGTGACAACATGGATGAGCCTAGAGGATAATATTCTAAGTGAATTAAAACAGAGAAAGACAAATGTCATATGATTTCATTTATACATGTCATCTAAAATACAAAATAAATGAACAAACAAAAAAACAGAAGCAGAGTCATAGACACAGAGAACTAACAAGTGGTTGCCAGAGGGAGAAGTATGGGGATGAATAAAACAGGTGAGGAAGGTTAAGAGGTCAAATTTCCAGTTACCAAACAAAAGAGTCACAGGGATGAAGTGTACAATATTAATAATCTGATATCTTTGTATGGTGATAGATTATAACTAGACTTATCATGGTGATCATTTTGTAATTTGCAGAAACATCCAATTTCTATGTTGTACACCGGAATTAATATCATGTTGTAAGTTAACTGTAATTCAGAAAGAAACACAGAAATTCATAGGAAAAGAGATCAGATTTGGGGCTACCAGAAGCATGGGGTAAGAGGTGGGGGGACAGGGAATTGGTTGAAAATGCTCAAAAGATAAACTTCCAATATAAATAAGTACTAGGGATGTAGGTCTTACCTGATATCTCAGTTGGTAAAGAATCCTCCTGCAATGCAGGAGGCCCTTGTTCAATTGCTGGATCAGGAAGATCCCTTGGAGAAGGGATAGGCTACCCACTCCAGTATTCCTGGGCTTCCTTGGTGGCTCAGAGAGTAAAGAATCAGCCTGCAATGCGGGAGACCTGGATTGGGTCCCTGGATTGGGAAGATCCCCTGGAGGAGGGCATGGCAACACACTCCAGTGTTCTTGCCTGAAGAATCTTCATGGAAAGAGGAGACTGTCAGGCTATAGTCCATGGGGTTGCAAAGAATCGGACATGACTGAGCGACTAAGCACACACAGAACTGGGAATGGAATGCACAATATGATTAAATAATTAACACTACTGTATATTGTATATGGAAGTTGTTGAGAGGGTAAATCCTAAGAGTTCTCATCACAAGAAAAAATACTTTTTCCGTTTTATTTTGTATCTATGTGAGATTATGTGTATTCACTACACTTGTGATAATCATTTCATGGTGTATAAGTCAAATCATTATGCTATACACTCTAAACTTATATATAGTGTGGTATGTTGGTTATATTTCAACAAAACTGGAAGAAAATCAAGACTGTGTGGTACTGGTGAAAAGACAGACTGACAGATAAATGGAATAGAATGGAGTCCAGCAATATACTCATGAAATATAATCAACTGATTTGTAACAAAGACACAAAGGCAATTAAATAAAGAAATGCTAGTCTTTTCAACAGATCCTATAGGAACAAGTGAATGATCATATATCTGAAAAAAAAAGGGGGGGCTTCAATACATGTATTACATTTTANGAGAGAGAGACAGAGAACCAGCGAGCAAACGACATTTGGGTTCTAGTCCGTGACACTCCAGAATGGCTCCAGGTGCTGTGATGGTCCTTTGAGCTACTTCTATGCCCTTCCAATAAATTGCTTGTTTTGTTTAGCCTAGTTTGGATTGCTTTTCTGTCCCTTGCTATTCAAAGTGTCCTCGCTGAAGACTCTTCTCTCATTTTGCATCTCCATCATCACATCCTGTTTCTTCATCAGCTGAGGTGCTTCTCCACATGGACCACATGCCATGGCGGTCCACCTCCTATGCTGATTCACATCTGTCCACACCCTCTGTGATCTGATCGGTGGGCTGCAGAGGAGATTTCGGTCATTTATACCTACAGTTCTCAAAGTTTAACTTCCAGACACATATGTATAATACTCATATTGTCATCTCTCTAGATATCCCCATTTTAACTGCTATTACACAAATTAAGTGGAAGTTATTACACTGATGTCATCTTAACTAAGTATATATGCAAAGACTATTTCCAAATAGGGTCACAGTCTAAGGCTCCAGGTAGAGGTGAAGTTCAAGGAGATACTATTTAACCCACTACAGGAAATGACTGCTAACATATATAGGGTTTCTTTCTCAAGTCATGAAAATGTCCTAAAATTGACTATGGTGATGACTGCACTAGTATATGAATATATTAAAAACCATTTAACCACACACATTAAATGAAAGAACTGTATGGGATATGAATTATATCTCAGAAATAAAAAACTATCTTAAGAAGCAAAAAGAATTAAGATTCAACCAGCTTCCAGTAATGGAACCTCTAAAAGATGTATAGAGAGAAGAAGAAAAATGATCCCAGGAAAAAGACAAGAAGTATAGGAAAGTTGGAAGTTAAGTCCCTGAAGGTCAGAGACTTTGTTTTGTTTGCTGGCTGAGTCCCTAGGCTTATAGTTGATGTTCAAAAATTACACATTGAGGAACTTCTCTAGTGGTCCAGTGGCTAAGACTCCGCGCTCCCAATGCAGGGGGACCCAGACAATTCCTGATCAGGGAAGTAGATGCCGCTGCCACCAAGAGTTCACATGTTGCAACTAAAAATCCCACATGCTATAACTAAAGATCCTGCATACTGCAACAAAGATTGAAGGTCTCACATGCTATAACTAAGACCCGTTGCAGCAAAATAATTAAATAAATAAATATTTTTTAAAAATTGTATATTGGAGAAATGGCTGATGAGCAAACAAATTGGTAAATGGGAACATAAACCTAAATAATCATTTTCATTAAACAATAAATTCTAACTTTTATGGTTAAGCCAAAAAAAGAAGATGAAAATAGTGGACAATGGCATGTAAGCTGGGAGAATGTGATCAGTTAGAGCAATGAAATGCTTTGGCATCTTTGAGGCATGGGTTAAAGCGACTGATGGATGACAGACTTTGTAAATTAAATACGCATGAAAATATTTCAAAAGGAACCATTATAAGAATAAAGAGGGTATAACTTCCTAGCTAATTGAGCAAAAACTTTAAAAAAAGAGAAAGGAAGCTCAGTTAATCCAATGGAATGTTGGAAAGGAGGAAAGAACAGATAATGTGGGACAATTAGAAAGCAAAAAACACAGAGGGCAGAAAAAAATGCACATACATCAGAAATAGATGTAAGTGGACTAAGCCTTCCATTTNATCTTTGAGGAGGCGGGACAGAGAGCTATTTTTGCTTATCAGCAAAACCTTGAATCAAGGCAGCTCCCAGAGCTATGTCTTGTTCCCAAGACCCCTGTTCCCAGGGCAGCTCCGCGCAGCTTGGAACTCTAATTCTCCAGGCTTGAGCCTCTTGACTTTACCTCTGCCATTTATTTCCCATTTATTAGCTTGTGTGACATTTACCAGGATCTACCCTTCTTTCAAGGGCTTCCCTGGTGGCTCAGTGGTAAAGAATCCATCTGCCAGTGTAGGAGATGTGGGTTCAGTCCCTGGGTTGGGAAGAGCCCCTGGAGAAGGAAATGGCAACCCACTCCAATATTCTTGCCTGGGAAATCCCATGAACAGAGGAGCCTCATGGGTTACAGTCCATGGGATCACGAAAAAGTTCAACACAACTTAGTGACTAAACAATAACCCTTCTGTCAAAGCAGCCATAATGATCTGATTTCACAAAGATAAGGTTGACCTACATTAAGGTATGTAGATGTTGCATTCTAAATCTTAGTAAAGTGACAGAAAGAGATATGTAGACTCTGAAAGGATGAGGTGTGGACCCCATTCACAGTGATATCCCCTTCCTGGGAACTGAAGCTGATGAAGACAGACCCTCACTGGCCATGCATTTACACCAGTCCCTATTTGAACAACCAGAGTCTCTCTGCTAGGAATTAGAAATTTGAACTCAAAGACACAGAAATATAAGACTAAGAGAAAATGTAGAAACTTCTGCCACCCAGGGGCCCAGAGATTTCTTAATTCTACTATTTCTGAGGGTTAGATACAACCTGTATTAGTACCTATGGCTGTTGTGGCAAATTACCACAAACTGGATGACTTAAAACAACAGATGTGAATTCTCTCATAGTCCTGGAGGCCAGAAGTCCAAACTCAGGATGTCAGCAGGGCGTACTCCTTACAGAGGCTCTCAGGGAGAAAGTGTTCCTCTCTTCCCTAGCTTATTGCTTTTTAGCTTGAAGCCACATCACTCCCATCTCTGCCTCTGACTGCGCATTGTCTTTCTTTCTGTCTTTCTGCTCTGTGTCTCTTATGAAGACATTTGCCACTGCATGTAGGTCCCACTTGGATAATCAAGGATGATTTTCTCATCTCAAGACAACTTAATTACATGTACAAAGAAAGATGATTTTTCTAAAGCACATTGACAGATTCTGGAGAATATGATATAAACATAGTTTGGGGTGGGAGTACCATTCAACCAAATACATCACCCTTCCATTTAATGTTTTCTTAAATAGCGCCAGTTTCTAGTGCATGCCTGCTTGCTCAGTTACTTCAGTCATGTCGGACTTTTCGTGATGCTATGGACTGTAGCCCACAAGGCTCCTTTGTTCATGGGATTCTCTAGGTTAAGAATACTGGAATGGGTTGCCATGCCTTCCTCCAGGAGATCTTCCTGGCCCAGGGATCAAACCCACATCTGCTATGTCTCCTGCATTGGGAGGCAGCTTCTTTACCCACTGAGCCACCTGGGAAGTGCACAAGTTTTTATTACTGGCAACCAAAAGAACTTTTGTAGTTTGGTCTCTTGATGCTAGTGGCAGCAGTTATAAGTGGCTTGTGTCATCAGTTTACTAAACTTGACTTCAGAAATTCTTCAACTTAAGTGTAGTAAAAACTACATTGGAGCATGTTAAAAATGCAGGTTTCTGCCTTCCTCCTTAGAGTTTCTCAAAAAATTGGCCCAGGAATCTGCATTTTTAACAGTGTTCCCAAATGGTCCTGATGATAAAAGAAAGGACAAATTGTGAAACCTCAGATCCATTCATGTCCCATTCGAATAAAAGCAAGAGGAGAAGCAATGAAAAATAATTTGAAAACTTTAATTAATGATGTTGTTTATGTAGTAAAAACATAAAATCTTTTAAATAAGGTACATTCAATTTCTCAGAGCATCTAATATTCAGATAACTTATATTTCATACACTTTCCAACATTAAACAATTGACTACATAATGCATTTTCTAAAAAATGGTATTACAGCTTATACAGGTAAAAGTATATTACAAAAATACTCTACACAGGAAGAATGGCAGTACCTATTAGGAAATGCTACAAACATTCTGTTAAAAATATATATTTTTATCTCTTTCATGTATCATAATAATAAACAGAATATATTTTTTTTCTTTCTAAAATTAAGTCTTACACAGTTTCCCTTCAGGATGGTAATATGTACAAACCTTATATCTGAATGAATATAAATAGCAAATACTATAATAGTGTTACAGATATATTAGTAACTTTTACAGAAAAAAAAAGGCTTTTAAATAAAAGCCTCTAGTACAGCTGAAATCTCAAAGCTATTTAAATTAGACATTCTGATATTTAGTAAGACACAATGGAGTCTCATTTCTTATTTCCAGTTGAATTACTGCAAGCAGTAACAAGAGAAAATAGAGTCAGTAGATACTGGATCAGATGTGTCAGCTGGATAAACAATTTGGGGTTTATTATACTTTGGGGGAGAGATAAGAGTTCTTTCTCCACACTATAGTTTCTTTTTGGGCCCTGGGGTCAAAGCCAGTCCTTGGTGATGAGAAAGAAATCATTGTTCCCTCCTCAAGCGCCTGAGAAACAGTCTACTCATTCATTAGATCTGGTCCATGGTGAGGAAACAGCTCTGTGACCATTTCCAGTTATAAGCAGCTTATCTTTAATGACTGGACCTGGTTTCCTATCATTTCTAAAAACAGCTTCCGATATAACCTGTACATGGTGAAGCTGTGAAGGAAGCGGATGGTCTTCTTCAGACTCTGAATGACCGTCTTGGGGAAGTGGTGCGTCTTCAAGTGCTTCAGGGCGTGCAGCAGGCCCTTGCGGGTGTCCTGGTCGCCATTTTTTATCCTCCACAGGCTGAGCAGCTTCAGGAGTTGCTCACTTGATTTGCACGTCTTCACTGTTTTCTCAACGTCTTCTGTCGTCACTTTCTTCCCCGGCAAGCTTTCCATCAACTTTAGAAGCTGCTCAAAGGTGAGGTTCATGTGTCCAATATGCCTCCTCACGCTGTTTTCACAGAGGTCGATATCTGAATGAAGCAGAAACACAGAGACATTCATTCGCATAGTCTATCTAAAGCCACTATAGCCACTATAGAACCCGAGGCAAAAGAGAGTTCCGCAGCATTTCATCATTTAAAGGCTGACCTCCTCCTTTCCTTTGAGGGAGGGCTCAAGCTAGTTATTTCTGAGAACTGAGTTCAATATTATTTTGTGTTACAATAGAATAATATGCTTTCTGTATTCCCGGCATCCAGCACAGCTTTGTGAAAAGCCCACATTTGGAAAATAACAGTAAGAAACTAGAGACACATTGCTCTCAGTTTTCTAAGAAAATCTGAAGCAATGAAAAGCGTAACATTTTAGAAAAAAAATACAGTTAGCTATTTTGTAATAGAAACTTTCATTAATTGATACCAATGTATGTGCTATTTGAAAAATTAGTTGCTTCAAATAGTCTTTAATAAATAGCACCAGAGGATTATCAGCACACAGGAGATCTGAAAATCCAATAATACGAGCCCAAAGAACAGTAGGAAACACATGACCTAGAGAATATTTTGGTGATGAGCTAGGACATAAACATAGACGGAGTAAGTAATGTTTCTGTTGATGGCATGAGTCATTTAGTATCTGTAAGACCTAAGGCAAGTCTCTTCATCTTTCTGGGCTAAAATGTCTTCATTTATAAAACAGGGAATTCCGTCCCATCAAATTCTAACTGTCTCTGTTTCTCTACTTCCCTTTCTTTCTGCCTCAGGGCTAATTATACTTTCAAAGAGTACATTTTGTTTGCCAAAAACAGAAGACGAGTTTACTCTGCACAAGTGAGAGCATTCAACTGTCAAAGATGTTAGTCTCCTAAAATCTGTTGCCTCAGTTTCAGATGTTTGAGGCTTTAGAGTTGTGTAGGATTCCTCAATCATTTAACTACACCTGAAGAGCAGAATGGATTTCTCATTAACATTGCATCATGAAAGCCCCCCTCCCCCAACCATTTTTTTCCAGAATGTCCTCCCAATGCTAATTCAAGTCAGAACTTTCTCTTCTGTGTATCCCAAAGCTTATAGTACACTCTGGATGAAACTTACTTTCTTTTCCCTTCTGTATTTATTCACTCCCGTCATGATACACACACACACACACACACAGTTTCGAAAGATGCTTTACAAAACTAAAACATGAGAGTATTTCGATTTAAATAGCACTTTTCTCCAAGAAGCTCAAACACTTTAAAGAACTTATCTCATTAATCCTCATGACATGTGCTATTAAAATGGTAATTTTAAAATAGACTGTATTGTGAGGATTAATGAGAGGATGCCTAGACACTTAGAGGCTCTCTGGAGAGAATTACCAGATAAATACTACATAGTTTCTTGGTAGAATTGCGAAGTAAGATCTAAAATAGTTAAAGAACTTCTAGATATATCAGACAGGATGTTCGTACAGCTGCTAAGGGATCCAGAGTCAGATTTCCTGAGGTTTATCCCTACATTTGAAATGTATTTTTTCTCCTTCCAGAGAGACAATTGAAAAATTGGAGAGTAGAGAAGGTGAAAATAAAACCTCGCATGACTGATCTAGGAACAGCTTCTCCTCTATCATTTGAAAACTATTTCAGTCCAGCAATAATTCCCAAAGGGAAACAGCATCCACACAACTAAACCAACAGGTACATAGTCTCATTTCTGTTGTTTGATGAGCAGGTGTTCTGATTTCTGTTTGAGTTGTTTAGTTCAGGCTACCATACCTTGGATGATCTTCTTGACCATATCTTGGTCTTTGTTTTGATGCTTCCATAACTTCAGCAGCTGGAAAGTCTGTTCTCGTGAGTTGTGTCGCTGTTTTATCCTCTCTACGCTCTCTGCATTTACTTTGGTGCCAGGCAGACTGTCTACTAGGACACTGAGCCAGTTCGGGGTAAGCTTTGTAGGAACAGCAAACCTGAAGAACGCCTCCTCACACAGGGTCATGTCTAAAAGGAAGGTGAGAAGATTAAAAAGATTTACTCAATAATTTGGGCTTCCCTGGTAGCTCAGATGGTAAAGAATCAGCCTGCAATGCAGGAAGCCTGGGTTCAATCCCTCAGTAGGGAAGATCCGCTGGAGAAGGGAATGGCAACCTACTACATTATTCTTGCCTGGGAAAATGCCAGGGACAGAAGAGCCTGTTGGTCTACAGTCCATGGGATCGCAAAGAGTTGGACATGATTAAGTGACTCACACTTTCACTTTCACTCAATAACTGGATTCTTGGATATCTAATGGATAATAATAATAACAAGAAAAAGAAGAAGAAGAAGAAGGAAAGGGAGAGGGAGATAGAGGGGAAAAAAAGGACAAAAACCAACATGGTTGCGTTTTCCAGAATATTGCATGCTAAAATAAAATATTTGAATAAAATCAATCTTCTATTGCCTGGTGTTAATGGCAGATTGGTTCCAAATAGGAAAAGGAGTACGTCAAGGCTGTATATTGTTACCCTGCTTATTTAACTTCTATGCAGAGTACATCATGAGAAACGCTGGGCTGGAAGAAGCACAAACTGGAATCAAGATTGCTGGGAGAAATATCAATCACCTCAGATATGCAGATGACACCACCCTTATGGCAGAAAGTGAAGAGGAACTAAAAAGCCTCTTGATGANGAATATAGTATTGCTATAAAAATTACAGCAAAAATTCTATTACTTAGTATAATATTAACATATCTTAATGTAAATATTAAACATTCTGTTACAGGTTTACCTGGTATCTAAAAGTTACTTCAAGACCAATGTCAAATCATTGTCTTTAAGAAAGCGTAAAAAGTAACCTGAAATAGCATATTATTTTCTGCATACATACATACACATAGTACCTTTGGGAACAAGGATGGATACAGAAGTATAAGCATACATTAAGCAAACACAAAAACTTGTCATTTAGAAAAAAGGTCCAATAAGCTGAGTGTCTGGGTAGCATTAGTCTATCCTGGGGATTAAGAGTCTGTCTTTGGATTCATTAGGTCTGGGTTTGAATCCTGACTCTGCCATTCAAGTTCATACAGCAACTTGAACAAACCTCACAGTGTTTTTGTAAAGATTAAAACCCATATGGCAAAAGTGTCTGGCAAATAGTAAGTGTTCAAGGAGTGATAGAAATAAAATTATAAATGGATTAAAGAGAATGTTAATGTTAGAGGTCACTCCTTTTACCATCCCTCCCCACATTCCATCATTGAATAAGAAAGCAGACAGGATGAATGACTTAGCTAAGATTTTTATAAAACATAAAAAATGTTGGAACTAGGCTTAAATCTTAAATCTCCCAATCCACGTTGCTATGTTTTATATACATCTATGTTACACAAAAAGATGTTTGAAGAGAGTCAAGCTGATTAAATAATAAAAGGTCAATTATCTTCAGTGTGATGAGTCCTTGGTAGGAGGTCTGAGATTAGTGTGGTGGCAGGAGTGACAAGATGAGGACACCAACCTGATTAGCGTCATCACCAACATGGGGTGCACTCAGATACCTTGAACTTGGAGCTAGTGACCCTTCCTGAATAGAGTTTAAAGCATATACAGGAACTCAGTACTTCTGTGCAATAAATGCAGGAATACCACAGGTAACAAAGCCAGTATTGCCTTTCTAATTTGTCATCTATTTATATCACCGTGGCTTAGATGGTAAAGACTCCACCTGCAATGCGGGAGACCTGGGTTTGATCCCTGGGTCAGGAAAATCCCCTGGAGAAGGAAATGGCAACCCACTCCAGGATTCTTGCCTGGAAAATCCCATGAACAGAGGAGCCTGGAGGGCTGGGATGGTCCATGGCATGGCAAAGAATTAGACACAACTGAGTAACTAACATAATCCAATCCAAGTACTCTCAAGTACTTGGCTTCTTAGTTGCCAATTTATACCTTGGCTAATAATACAGATGTGTTTAAAAGTGATAAAAATGCATAGCTTAAAAACATTCTGCAACTCGGACTCTGATAATGTGACCTTCAACATAATCTTGCTGCTGCTGCTGCTGCTGCTAAGTCACTTCAGTCGTGTTCGACTCTGTGACCCCATAGATGGCAGCCCACCAGGCTCCCCCATCCCTGGGATTCTCCAGGCAAGAACACTGGAGTGGGTTGCCATTTCCTTCTCCAATGCATGAAAGTGAAAAGTGAAAGGGAAGTCGCTCAGTCGTGTTCGACCCTCAGTGACCCCATGGACTTCAGCCCTCCAGGCTCCTCCATACATGGGATTTTCCAGGCAAGAATACTGGAGTGGGGTGCCACTCCACCACTTTTCTGTGGGTAACGTGATTCAAGTGTGAAAGTCAGAGTTTGGAGCACTATAATAGGAAGATGGAGACTTTTTGAAAGATTTTTGAGTTGTGGCTTTAGCAGTGATGCACAGAGAATAGTCTTAGTTGGTTAAAATTCAAGAAAGGGGAAATATGTTTAACTAAGAAGGATCAGAGGGTCTTGTATTCATCCCAGAGGTGGTACGAAGATTGATATTTTGAAACATAATTACCTATTCCACATTTGTGAGTCGATGATTCGCTGCTACCAGAACATATATTGTCATGCGTTGCATTTCCTTTCTGAGTTAGAAGGAGCCCAAATGCACTGCAATTCGTGTGTTTTCTACAGGGTGCTTTGGATGATGTCTCATTCGAGAAGAACCCATCTGGACATCTTTTGCAAACTGTGTTTCGCTCCGGGGTTCCTACAAAAATATCAAGCCGTTTAGCACATTCTTCTCAAGTACTCTCGCAGCAGAAACCATCTTAACAGAGTTGGGGTAAGACTTTTCACTTGGTTTTTACTGCTACTATTATGTTGCAGGAAACTTCAGGCATTTTCATTTTTCACTTCATTAGACAGAACAAAACTTTTACAGTGAACCCCTTAGGCATTCTTTCCTCCTTGTAATACAAACACAAATATGTTCTGTTGTTACCTACAAAGCACATAATGGGAGAGGAAAGAAAAGAAGGGTAGGATGTTCAATTAGTCCTGCCTGTGCTGAAGTTGTCAGGAAGATCTTGTTGTCAGCCATATTCTCCACACAATTATCCCTGGAAAATCATGAAGATAACTGCTGTGTAACCGCTGTAATATCATTCTTTGAAATCAATACCCATGGTATGCCACATCGTTAAATCCCAATCGCTTCCTACGGAATTTCTTTCATTCCTGAATCCTAATTGTGAAGCAATTCGTAAGTGTGCTAACCCCAAGAAGTAAAAATTTACAACATTATAATAAACTTTTGAAGGTGGCAATAAAGTTAACTGTGGACTCAAGCGTAAGCCTGCAGTTACATAATAAATGGAAGATGATATACCATTTGCTTAAATGGTTGAGTTTAAAAAGGTCACAGTCGTTAAAATTTCAGGCAAGGGTGACTGAAAGGGCATTTTCTTTCATGGTGGAAAGATACTTGATAAATTTGGGGAAATCATTGGCAGAAAAACTTGAACCAGTCAACAACCCAAGATGCTATTTAAAATAAACATCTTTGAAACCCTTGACTCTATGCCTGAGTAGATCATACCTTATGGTGTATTTGCATATGAAAATACCTCCATCTAGTGTAAGCTAGTTGAACAGATTTAGACTCCAGTGTTCAAATGTAGCTTTTACAGGGCAATTCTGGCTGACACAAAATACCAAATACTAAAGAGACAAATGAAAGTTAAAGAAAGTTAATAAACTTCATTTACTAAAACTTTTAACCTCCCATCTCATTGTATTCTCTACCAAAAAAGGGAAAAAGAGCACAGTGAATTTGGTTTTATTTTCACCTCTGGCTTCTTTCTTTTCTAAAGGGTTTGATGATGCATTGACCAGTAAAAATGACAAAAAGGTGGCAGAAAAAAAGAAAAGGGGAGACCAAGCATGAAATTTTAACATGTTAAATGCCATTTCCAGGGTTGCAGTGACATCATCTTAGGAACCACCTTCAAAGAGGTCTCTCTTTTTTTTTAGTACTTTCTTTCTACACTCCTCTCCTTAAAGGGGATCCAACTCCATACCAAATTCTACAGTATCATAAGCAGAGGTATTTGGGCATGGACTGCATGGTATTATTTTATTGTGAATATTCTGGGAATAAATGGTCTTAGACATCTAGACCCAAATATCTCTTTGTCAACTGCACAAAGAAGAATCTTGTCATTCTTCACATACGTGTTGATGGCTTGGGTGTTCTTCTGCATTCTAATGAGAAGATCATAGGCACCGGACATTCTTCCAGGTAATTTAGCCTTTAAAGTTCCTTACCAAGAGGAATTATAGAAGGAAAGTTTCTTAATATATGTGGAGGCTTTATGTAATGACCTTTCTGAAAATGACTTCCCTCTCTCATGATTGATAGAACTTCTTCTAAAAGGATGTATCCATCTAAGTAAATGATTTTGCCTTATTAATGTCAAGAGAAACACCCAAAGTATAATCTGGCAGGCAAAATGTTAAACAGAATGACAAGAGGAATTTTGCTTTTCAGTTGAGAATTCACCATGCTAGGCATAAACAATTATATAAGAATTATACAACTAATAGAACTAACTACAGTTGATACTTGAACAATGGTGGGTTAGAGGACCCAACCTCCTTGCACTGGAAAATACCATTATAACTTTATAATTAGCCTTCTATAGCCAGAGTTTTGCATTCACAGATGCACGCAACTGGGATCAGGTATTACTGTAGTACTACTTAAAAAAATTTGCATAGAATTGGACCTGGGAGGTTTAAACCTATGTTATGTTGTTCAAGGGTTAGCTGTAAAATCTGAAGAGGAGGCAATCTGACTTCAAAACAACAGAGAATGAATATTAAATACTCTTTAGACTAAAATTGTAGAATCTTGCCTTCCCTTTGGTCTGGAAACCTTTTATATTTTAGGCAGAGAGAGGTGAGAAAATAAATAAACCTTTGTGTACCATTGTGCTAAGACTTCTGTTGCCTGCTTACTTCATTCTACAAACAGATTTTCATGCTTATATATGAGTAAAATTCTTACTATTTCTGTTATTTTTCAAAACCTTCTAGTTTCCAAACTGCAATGCCCTGCTTAATGAATTTTCCTATATATATAAATTACTGAATTGAATTAAATGCATTTGTTTCTGTTAGATGGGCTTCTCCCTCTACAACTTGGGTTAGCTTTTGAGTCCCAAATTGTCATCCAGTAAAAATTAGGAAGTGTCACTAATTTCTCCCTCAAAGACTTATACTAGAGGCAGTTTAAGGAACTGTCATGCAATTTGCATCTTCTGTGACTGGTTTTATAAAATTCACAACTTAGGACATTTAATAGTTCAGTTTTTGAATATATTTAATTTGTGTCTGACTCTTTGTGACCCCATGGACTGTAGCCTACCAGGCTCTTCTGTCCATGGGATTTTCCAGGCAAGAATACTGGAGTGGGTTGCCATTTCCTTCTCCAGAAACCTAAAATGTTGATAATAATTTAGACTCTATATTGCAACTTCTGAAAGTCAAGATAGTTACAAGTAATTCACATCCTCTAAACCCACGGTTGTCAACTAGGGGTGATTTGGCCATCCAGGGGACACTTTAGTGGAAAGAGTACTATTTTAGTGGCTAATGACCAGGGATGATGCTAAACATGCTACAATGCACAGGACTGCTGCCCACAAAAAGAATTATTCAGCCCCCAGAGTTAGTAGTGCTGAGACTGAGAAACATTGCTTCAGATTGAATAATTGGAATCTATACCCATACTGCTTCCTCCAGAAAAGTGAGTGAATACTCTTAATTTTTCCAGGCCAGGAGAACATGCAGACTATACTGAAACTTCATGAATGTAGCAAAAAAAAAAAAAAAGGTGAGTTGCAGCTTTAAAAAATTCAGTGCAAACTGGCCTTAATCTCTGCTCTTCAAAATGCAAAAAGAGTAAGTACTTTGTTTGTAGACAAGTACTTCCTCTTGGCTTGCCAGTCTGTTTTGTCTAAGATAAAGAATCATCTTCACAGAAGAGATGCTGCTGTGGCTGTTATCCTCCCAGACACTCAACTCCCCTGCCAAAGGAAGAACTACCTTCATTTTTAATAATGAGCTGCAGTTCCCCTAGCCATTCTCACTTTTTATATAATTAATTATAACTACTCACTGTTTGCACGCCAGAGCCTCATTAATATCAGCATAATTACTCTCTTGATATCAATTAACATTTCTGATGTTTGTCCAAAAGCACTTCACTCTGAGGCTGTCCATGCCAAAGTGAAACACGGACATATAGATCAGCTATGAATGGTGCAACTAGGAGTGTGGCCCTTTAAGAAAGAACCATCCATCATGCATCTCATTAGAGAATGATTTGCTGCATTTGAGATTTGTCACTAAATTGGCCCGTCGTGGCAAAGTGCTCCTCTGAGGAATGGTTCTTTGGCAGCCATCCAGACACATAGTACATACCTAGCAGATTCCATTACCTTTGTAATTTGCTATCCTGTAATGTCATCAGGACCAACTTGTTCCCTTAAACTTCCCCCACTACCTGACTCTGTGCGGTGTTAATGAACTTGGCTGGTGCATACCCAGGTGTAGCACTCCAAACCCAGGGGGACAGCTCCTGTGCTTCAAGCAGAACTCCAGCTCCAGATAGCGCCCCTCCTCACATTCACACACGCGGTTATGGGTGCGACTGCACTCCTGCTTGACGTACTGCAGTTCCTTGCACACTGGGCTGCAGTACAGACACTCGTCACTGGTGTGCCAGGTGTCCGTGTAGTAGTGCTCGGGACAAGGGGCACACACAGTCTTCCGCCTTGCCGTGCAGGGCTGTTTCAGGAAGGTGCCAGGAGGACATTTGTCACACATCAGCTGACGAGAGCTCTCGGGGTCATAATGAAGGTACTTTGGAGGAAAGGTTTCCTGGGTAGTCCATTTAATGGAGATGTCTAGGAACTAGAAGAAAGGGAAATAGTGGCATGTTAGCATGGAAATGGGGTGATTCAGTGCAAAAGCATTATTAACCTCAGAGTCCTTTACTACCTGGAACCTCGTGCTCTTCCTGCCTACGGAGCTAGGACCACAGAAAACAAGTTCAGAAGCCATAACTCTTGCCTCTAAGTAGATTAATCTTCAAGACCATGATGGCAGTACCAGCAAAGTATATTAGGAAAACATAGCTCATAGATAGCTGGAGTGGAAAGCTCATCAGAGTAGAAATTATTACACTAAGATGCACAGCTAAATAGCCTGTGTGCCTTGAGTAACACTATCTCCCTGGGTTTTAGGATAATCATTAGATTAGTGAGTTGGGTGAACTAGTGAGTTGGGTGAACTAGATTCTCAGGATAGCTATACCAGGATCCCTAGACTCCTTGATAAAAATGTAGATTCCTGGAATTTATATTCCTAAAAATTCTGATTCTACAGATGTGAAGTTGAGACTGAGGATTTTAAAATGTCCTGCAATGATTCCCATCTATAGAACCCATACACAATAAATATTATTTCACTTATTCACTTGTTGATAGTTATGTACCAGGCTCTGTTCTGGGTATTTGGGATACAGCAGTGAATAAAATAGTCAACAAACTCTGTCTTATGGACTTTATTTTGATAACAAATTATACATAAATTATGTGTTAGAAGATGACTGTTGTAAAAAAGTGAGCAAGTAAAAGATTGGAAATATGGAGGGGAAGGTGGAGAAATTACAATCNGGGTATTTGGGATACAGCAGTGAATAAAATAGTCAACAAACTCTGTCTTATGGACTTTATTTTGATAACAAATTATACATAAATTATGTGTTAGAAGATGACTGTTGTAAAAAAGTGAGCAAGTAAAAGATTGGAAATATGGAGGGGAAGGTGGAGAAATTACAATCTTTATATCGGGTGGTGGTCACAGTAGTATATTTAAGACCAGATATTTTTCTTTTAGTTTTCCTGTTCTAAGATGTAATGATTTCACATGTATGTAAACAGTTGGTGATTATACTCACTCTGGTCATTCATTCACTCATGCAGCAGATATGTACTGCATGCTTACCAGAAATATGCTGATGAGAAGATGTAATCTTTGTGTAGCTGGTAATCTGCTGGAAAAGTATTAAAATTTTAAGGCTGATAGTTCCTCCAGAATATCAGTGCAGTCTTGAATCTTATAGGTGAGTGATGTCTAGAAAATGAAATGATCACCTCTCTTAAGGTTAATTGGGGAAAACTTGAGGGAGCAGGCAGGGCTTCAAAAGTTTCTATCCAGAATGGCCGAAGAGGTGTGTGCATAGTAGAGAGACAGTTCTGTGGGCCAGAATCCTGCTTGTGAAGGTGGCTCCAAATGAGTATTCTTTCTTGTATTCTAGATCTCAAAAGGTCTTCAAGGGCACACTGAAGTAGTTCTTCACACTGATTAAAATAAAAAGTGTTGTTTCTGTGTAGGGGTTGTTTGCTTGGCTTTTATTGTTTGTTTTTGGTACAGGGATCAACACTGACTATTTTCAGGCTTTTGGGAAGTGGCAGGCCAAACAGAATAATTTTTTCTGAACACTCTTCTTTGCAGAACTCAGCAAATCTCACAGAAATCCTTTGACCTGGGGGAAAGTGTGCCAGGTAGGAAAACAGCACTCCTTTTTGAATGGGGAATGACAAAGGTAAAGAAAGGCCTTTTTCATAAGCATTTGGGTATTTTAATAAGCAACAGAATCCACCTGCCAATGCAGGAGATGAAAGAGATGTGGGTTCAGTCCCTGGGTTGGAAAGATCCCCTGGAGAAGGAAATGGCAACTCATTCGACTATTCTTGCCTAGAAAATTCCATGGACAGAGGAGCCTGGTGGGCTACAGTCCATGGGGTTGTAAAGAGTAGGACACAACTGAGCATGCGTATACACATGCCTCATTTTTTATTAGGATACGACTAGCAACAAGGCTGTTTGGACCTAATATGAGCTGATAAACCAGAATTGAAGAATAAAATATCTTACCTAGGGCCACAGACCTTTTAACTGAGAGCAGTTTTCAGAGTGTTATAATGTAAAGGACCCCTAACCAACAAAAGATAGACTACAGTGGAAAATTGGGGCTGCCATGATATTTTCAAGACACTCTCATGACCCAATGGTTTTGGGGAAAAGGAGGTTCTTGAATTCCCCTGGGGCTTTTTATTGGCTCAGATAAAGTGGGTCAACAGTAGGAGAAAGAAATGGACCACTAATGAGTGAAAGCTCTGGTTTGGTCTGTATCTTTCAGAAATCTATTCATTCAGCATATGTCTCTCGACCACCCACTGTGTACCAGGTATTGTAGAAGGTCTTAGCATATGGTGACCCACAGAACAAGGATGCTCTTCAGACTGCTCACAGTCTAGTGAGAAGACAGAGGAGTGAGGGAATAAATAATTACAGATAACGATCAATCTGTTGAAGGAAATGAAGCAAGATGAACTAACTTTGTTGCTACTTGGTCATTCTAATAATATTGTACTATATTTTTTAAAGGCCCTTTGTGTGGGTTTGGATCAAATATTTCTAACATCTTCAACACTAGGGAATTAAGTATTCCTGATGCAACTTGCAAAGACACATGAAAGCAATAAGAAATGTTTTTATTTTTTTCTCTGTCTTGATGTTAACTTTCGATTTCCTGAAAAGCCATTTTTGAGGGTTCTGTTTTCTCAAGAGGGCCAGCTCAGAGGTCCAGAGGGACATACTCGTCTTGCTTACTGCGGCTGAGTGAGCCCCATCCTGGTAGGGCTGGTAGTCCTGAAACTTAATCCTGCCTGATTTCCCATCATCCTGCCCTTCCCATGACAACGCAGCTCATTTACCCATTAGCTGACTCTTTTCTCTCTTACCAAGAAGTGATGAGGATGAAATGGGAAAACCCCACAGATGGTGCATGTGTTCCTCACTAGAAGCAGCCATACAAATACAAGATCTGACCAAGAATACTGATGCAATTTGTGTTTTTCTAGGCAATTGGACATGATACTGTTGGTTTTCTGAAACCATGCATAAGAAATTAGTTGCCATTTCTTCAAAATACAGGAAAGCTGAGGTGAAAGGAATCCACAGAGAAAAATAATAATAAATTAGGTTGACTTAAGGATTAGAGAGCAATTATAATAGTGAAGATCATTTCCCCTAGGCTACCGCATGGAATTATCATATATATTTTTAAAAATCGGAAAGCCTTAAGGAACTGCAGACTTGTTTTCAGCAAATTTTAGGGGGCCTCTGTGATTTATTTGAAAATTTTCCACTTTGGTAAAGAGACAGAACTCTGTGTGGCCAAAATTGGATGCTTAGCTCTCCGTCTCTGGTTAGCCTCAATCCCCACGTGGAATTTCTGGAACCAATTCTTGACAGAGGATTGGCAAAATTAATAAACCTCTTCATCTCAATCCCCTCTCTCACTTTCTTCTGCATTTTCTGGAAAAGCAATGAAAAGGAGGACAGTCCATCTTAACACTGGCTCCGTGTCCTTTGCCAGCTGATAGCATTTAAAGTCTAAGAAGAGTACAAAAGTAATTTCTGTGTGAAGTGCATAAACAATGATAAATATGTGCAAAAGCTAGGACTCATGCATAGGTGTCTCTGCAGAAGCCTGAAGTGTCCTATATAAGAGTGTCCTATATTATAGTTTCCTATAAAAGAAGCTGCTTTTTCATGCTTAACTTTTTTTTTTTAATTGGAGGAGAATTGATTTACAATATTGTGTTTTTTTTCTGCTCTTCATCAACATGAATCAGCCACAGGTATACATATGACCCCTCCCTCCTGAACCT
>SJYV01035648.1:295365-335386 GCA_006410875.1 Neotragus pygmaeus
AAAAAATGATAATAGTAAAAATATAGGAATTTCTCTGGAGCTGTTGAGGGCAGTGTGGGGTCAGTTCAGTTTCAGATAATTTCTTGTTCCAGCTTATACTTCTCAAGGTCTATAGGCCCATTTCAATGTAGTTGGTGCTAACTACAGGATTTTAATCTGTTGTATCTGTCACTTCCAAAGCAGTTCCCTCTGTTTCTTTTGGCTTCTTCTGTTTGCAAGTCTCTTCAGTATCTAATTTCTGCCCTGAAACAAGGGGGCAAAAGTGGTCAGTTATTTAGGGTCACTTATTCAGTCGTCCTGTAGAGAGGGAGGAACACTGCAAACAAATATCACTGGCATGTGTGGGGAGTGCTCGCAGTGTATCGGCCACATTGGGTTTGCCCCCTCTCACCGCGTGTGTGCTTTCCCAGTCTACACTACTCGGGCTCCAGGTGGCTCTGCAATTCTCTAAAGCAGGCCTGGGTTGTGTGCCTTTCCCAGGCCTGAGCCGCTCAGGTTTAGGTTCTCAGGTACTCCACAAAGGCACAGACTCGGTTGGGCCTGCGTTTTGCGCCCTTCCCAGTTCCGAGCAGCTCAGGTGACCAGGCGCTTGGTGAGCGCGCTCTCCCCAGATGGAGCGGTGCCTCTCATCACCTCCCCAGTCCCAGCCACTCGGTTTCCTGGGTGCACAGGGGAAGTGCCATCCCAGCCGCTCGGTTTCCTGGGTGCACAGGGGAAGTGCCATCTCAGGTGAGTTGTGTGTCTCCTCTGGGGGGCTGATCTCTGTGTGCGACCCTCCTGGCAGATGTCAACCATCCAGGAGCCCGGGAAGACTTAGCCACTGGGAGCCTGCTCACAGTTTGGTAAAGGATGCGGTTCCTGGGGCCGAGATTGCCCCTTTGCGGCTCTGGCTGTTGCCCTCCTGCCTTCCTGCCTCCGGTAGGGGATGGCCCAGTCCGCAGCCGGCTAGCTCTCCTCTGGTATTCGCTCAGTCCTTTGTTCTGTGAGTGGGCCAGGCAGTGCCTTAGGTTAGACCTTTTTGTGGGAAAGTTCTCCCTCTTTTTTTTCTCTCTGACTATCCCACAGTTTGGGTTACTGTCTCTTGTTAGCTCCCTCAGATTGTCCTCAGGACACTGAGGCCCGGTCCTTAGCCTAAGCATGCAACCCGCACCTCCCTGTTCAGCCCCCACTTGCTGGTGGCAGATGGGAGCGTGTGTGCTACTTCTCCAGTGGGAGCTGCAGTTAGGCATGTAGACTGTGGGTTTTACTTATTTATTTATTTATTTTTCCTCCTAGTTATGTTGCCCTCTGAGATTCCAAAACTCCCCACAGACCTGCCGGTGAGAGGGTTTCCTGGTGTTTGGAAACTTCTCTGTCATGACTCCCTCCCTGTGATGTGTCTCCATCCCTAACTCTTTTGTCTCTCTTTTTATGTTTTATATTTTGTCCTACCTCCTTTCGAAGACAATGGGCTGCCTTTCTGGGTTCCTGGTGTCCTCTGCCGGCTTTCAGAAGTTGTTTCGTGGGGTTTGCTCAGCATTCAAATGATCTTTCGATGAATTTGTGGGGAAGAAAGTGGTCTCCCCGTCCCATACCTCTGCCATCTTAGGGAGTCAACACAATTTTGCCAGTGAGGAATAAATTTGTTTATTCCTGTAGCATAAAAATCTGTGCTTCGGGATTTGATGAACTCTTGGAAAGCATTTTCTGCATCCTGCTGGTTGTGGTAGCATTTTTCCTGCAAAAGTTGTCGAAATGCTTGAAGAAGTGGTAGTCAGTGGGCGAAAAGTCAGATANTGGGAAGATCCCCTGGAGGAGGGCATGGCAACCCACTCTAGTATTCTTGCCTGGAGAATCCCATGAACAGAAAGGCCTGGAGGGCTGCAGTCCATGGGATAGCAGAGTCGGAGACAACTGAACAATTAAGCATACACATGGTATAGTGGCCTCTTCCCTATTTCCTCCAGTCCTTAAATTATTTATGTATTCATTCATTCAGCAAACACTTATTGAAACAATTACTATGCTCAGGAAATATTTCTTTTTCTTAAGAGAATTCATCCAAAAGCCTCTGTTGGTGTAAAAAGTCACAAATCACTGCAAAACAATGAGAGGGAAAACAGAGGAAAAAAAGGATCAAGAAAAGACTCAATAGAGAAACAGGTCAGAAATGAGAAGCTGAAATTAGGTAGCAGTAAGGAGGAGAGAAAAGATAAATACTATATGTTAGCTGATTGCCTGTGGAGGGAGGTACTAGAAAGAGTAAAAGAGGATATGCCCATGAATTATGACTATTAGGTATGTGGTGTTGCTGTTAATTACTGACAGCAGGAGAGAGAAGCAGTTATGGAGGAAGACAATGAATTTGGTTCTGGGTCTTCCAACAGTGAGACTCAAGTGGTGATGTCGAGTAGACACTTAAATATATGTTATCAGGTATTCAGGATAGAAATGCAGCTAAAGACACAGGTTTAAAGGGATGAAAGTTCAGTCCCTGGGTCAGGATGATCCCCTGGAGAAGGGCATGGCAACCCTCTCCAGTATTCTTGCCTAGAGAATCCCATGGGCAGAGGAGCCTGGTGGGCTACAATCCATAGGGTTGCCAAGAGTTGGACACGACTGAAGTGACTTAGCACAAGCTTATGAGCACATAAATGGTTCCAGAAACAGAGAAGTAGGATGGCATTACCCAAGGATTTTATACATAAACAAAAAAAATTAAAATATAACCTTTGGGACTTTACAAACATTTGCAAGATAAGATGAAAAAAAGAAGAAAAAAAAACTGTAGGGATAGTACGGAAAGTTTCAAGAAGAATGCTAAATGGGTGATGAATAATAAGATATGAAAAATGTACAGCGTTTAGATCCATTAGATTGATATGAACTAACCAGATCTCTTTGCTGGGAACCTGCATGTTAGAGTTCCAAATTCAGTTCAACGACTAGCTTAATAACCCTTGGCCATTGTCTTAGCTCTAAAAAGAGATAATTCTTATTTCATCTATTCCTATACAATTGTTTTCAATTGAGTAAAGGGACACAAATAAACTTGGTAAAGAAAAGATTCCAGACAAGAATGAGTCATGACTATATATGCTAATTACACAGAAGGTGAGAAATAGGGAACATTTTGAATCAGATTCGTTTTTGGAGACATTTTGAAGTCTCTTGTTCAGTAGGAAGTCACAAACCTAAAATGTACCACAGTCAGTTGTTTATCCTCTTCTTAAGTTGTCTCCAGAAAAAGCACCTCTGACTAGTTTTTAAAATCAGTTCTAGTATTTTCCCAAGTTGTATCATTGATTTGGTCAAAAGGCAGTTCCACAGATTTGCTTAAAGGGCCCAGACAGAAAAGGATTTTTTTCCATGTACCTTAAATGTTTAGCATGGTGTCTTACAGGCTTCCCAGGTGGCGCTAGTGGTAAAGAACCCACCTGCCAATGCAGGAGTTGTAAGAGATATGGGTTCAACCCCTGGGTTGGGAAGATTCCCTGGAGGAGGGCATGGCAACCACTCCATTATTCTTGCCTAGAGAACCCCATGGACAGAGGAGCCTGGCGGATTACAGTTGCAAAGAGCCAGACACGACTGAAGCAACTTAGCAAGCAGCATGTAGTGTCTTAGGGCTTCCCTGGTGGCTCAGAGGGTAAAGAATCAGTCTGTAATGCAGTAGACCTGGATTCAATCCCTGGATCAGAAAGTATCCTAGAGAAGGGAATGGCTACCCACTCCAGTATTCTTGTCTGGAGAATCCCATGGACAGAGGAGACTGGCAGGCTACAGTCCATGGAGTCACAAAGAGTTGGACATGATTGAGTGACTGACACTTTCACTGCTTTTTTCATGGTGTCTTATACACAGCAAGTATTCAATATGTATTTTAATTTTATTCAATCCAGTAGATATTGAATACCGACTATGTATAATTAGGATTGCTGGTGATTCTATAGACAGATACAGAGCCTCCAGGTAAAGGATGCATTTTCAAGGACAAGCACAAAATCTGTAACTTTCTCATCTGTAAAATGATAGTGATGACAAAAGTTGCCCAAAGGAAGTTTTTTTTTTCCTAAGCATCTTTCATTTCGCTTGGCATTTTGCGTGGATCATTCTGTTTGTATTTAGCTTCTATTTTGAAGGTAAATGTGGGAAAAGCAGGTGGCTCATTTGAGAGGTTTATCTGCTGCTGCCATTTCTCTACCTGAGGGTCTGCCACTGCTTAATCATTTCCAGAACAGCCAGGATGAGGTCTCTAGGTAAGAATGCAGAGCAAATGCATTAAATCTATTCATCTATTAGGAACTTATGTGCTGCCAACAGCTTTTGCTACATAAACAGGAGAAAGGAAACAGGAACAATTATGATTTATGAGATGAATCGCTGGGCCAGATTTTACACTCTTTGCTTCCCTTGAGGCTGAAGAACTGTCTCTAGGTACAACTTAACTTTAAATGCGTTTTGTTGTTGTTCCTTTCAAGAACTTTCCCTTTAGTTGTTTGTTTGGAGGCTTTTAGAATTAATTAGCAGTACCTTGTTTATGTCTGGAATCTACCAGAATTGTCAGAAAAGATTTGCTTCTGATGCTTTTGCTGCTTCAGAGTTTTACAGATAATTAACATTTGCTAGATTAACAAATAAATGAGAAAAATCTCTAAGAACTTGTGATGCAAGTAAACACATCAAACTTTCCAAGGCAGATGTGTGGACATCTCCCGCATTTTGAATCTCAGATCTTAATATTTCCTCTCTTTGCTTATTTGTTTAGTCGTTCACTCAATTGTGTCCAATTCTTTGCAATCTCTTGGACTGTAGCCCATCAGGCTCCTCTGTCCATGGGATTTTTCAGGCCAGAATACTGGAGTAGGTTGCCATTTAATTCTCCACAGGATCTTCCTGACACAGAGATCCAATTCACGTCTCCTGTGTCTCCTGCATTGCAGGCGAATTCTTTACCTGCTTGGCCATAATCACCAGATTTGGGGTATAACATCCATTTTGAAAATTTCAACTCAACAACAGAGCTGACCACAATTTTCCTTATGATTATATCCATTCAAGCCCACTAGACAAGCACAAGGGTGACATCCCTAGTTCAGAATTTTCCAGCTACAAAGTCCCTGCTACTTTGGACCCAGAATTGGCAATATATTTTAATATGTTGATATTTTTGAACATCAATTATTAAGCCCCATTTTATTTCTACCTTTCTTTGAAGATAATTCTTTGTTTACATCATCTTATGAATTAATCTGGTTGGTGATGATTTAGATTGAAGCCCAATCAATATATGGTTAAGGGCATCTGGAGAGAGAAATTTAGAAAAGAACAGCCATGGTGGTTAGGAAATGAAATAGAAACTAGAAATGGAAATAGAATAAAACAGGGTGTGACTTAAACATGTAGATGTTTATCATGTGCCTACAACAGTGTGAAATATCCTCCTGGAAGTACTAGATGATATGGTGAATAATAATAGCATAGTATATTATAATATCATTACATAGTAAGCTGTATACTTCACTTGTCATCCATCCACCACTCCAATCATCTCTGAAGTGATAGTATTATCCCATTTTGTAGATGAAGAAACTGAGCCTCAGAGAAGCTGAGTGATTGCTCAAAAGTCACAGAGCTAGTATACATTCAAGATAGGATTCAAATCTAATCCTGTCTGAACCTAAGCCTTTAACTATTGACTCTTCTCACTAGGGACCTGCAGTGTTAGGAAGGAGACAGGCATTTAAGTGATCACCTATGACACCAAGCAAAATTCTGGAAGATCTGTATTTTGTCCATCTGTCCCTACAGCCATCCATGCCACCTCATCTCTATCTCATCTCATCTCTATGCATCTATCTATCTATCATTTACATCATTTATCCTGGTGAATAAATTCCTCACTCTTCTGTCCTGAAATGCAGTAGTTCACACAACTTCTTTAGAAGATGATCCTGTGAGACTGAGCAGTCAGTTGCACTTTATACAAAACAGCAGCTTCTCAGTCAGTCATGCACCCCCTTAAATTTGTCTTCCTTTTTTGCTTACTGTTTTGCTAACCCATGCTTCCCTAGGACTGCTCTTTCTAATAAGGAGCTAAACTATAAAATGTTTGCCTCATGTTCTCTATCCTAAAGGGTCTGGACTTAGAACTCAAGTCCAGCAAGGAAGCTGGGATATTTAATTTCATTAGGAAAGAAAAAAACACAGTAGCCTCCTCTAGCTAAAGGAGGAGGTGAAAAAAGCATTTAAAAAATCCACTGGGATCATTTTGCCCAAGGATATGACTCTGAGTCCCATCCCAGGACGTTTGTATCTCCAGCAGAGAAAAGAACTCTGGTTGAAGGAACTCAGCGGCTTTCCTCTGCTTTATGGGTATTTTTCACTGGACTCCATTGCTAGATTTCAGCTCCTACTAGACAGACAAAAAAAAAAAAAAAATCCTCAGCTAGGTCATCTTAGGGAAAATTACTTCACTTCTCTGAACCTTGGTTTCCTTGCCTGTAAAACAGATTCCAGTCTCTGCATCAGAGGGTTTTTATGAAAATGAAGGCTGTTAGCATTGTCCTCTGTCCAGGACCTAGGATCTTATAAAAATTAATATCTGGAACAAGGTTGGTTTGCTAGGAAAGAAAATTTTGGGAGTCATATACAGGCAATGAGGTACTCTAATGTAGAAGTGCCTTGTATCATTTAAACTCACAAATCTGCCAGAACGATCACATCCACCTCCTTCCTCACCAGAAGAAGCTAGAAGGTACAATCTTACCATGTTTCTAGAAGGCAGGACAACGGAGAAGCCTTACAAACAGCAGGAATAGCTACATCATTGTTCAGTAGACATCACTCATACTTTCTAGTTGACCCATTATTTTAGCACAATCTCATTGATTTTTTTCCCCTTTTATTGGATATTAGTTGGGCTTCCCTGATGGCTCCCACAGTAAAACGTCTGCTTGCAATGCGGGAGACCCGGGTTCGATTCCAGGGTCAGGAAGATCCCCTGGAGAAGGAAATGGCAATCCACTCCAGCACTCTTGCCTAGAAAATCCCATGGACGGAGGAGCCTGATAGGCTACAGTCCATGGGGTCGCAGAGAGTCAGACACGACTGAGCGACTTCACTTTCACTTACTGGATATTAAGAGACAGGAAACAGAGTGTGGGAACAGAGGATTCTGTCTCTCAGCCCATGTAGTATTCATTCTCCAGGGGATCTTCCTGACCCAGGAATCGAACCCCGGTCTCCCCCATTCCAGGCAGATTCTTTACCATCTAGCCATCAGGGAAGCCCAATGTAGTATTCCAGCACAGTATTAAGGGTCATGCCAACCTACCCATTAACACGCTTATTTCACCTGAAGGTGAAATGCTTCCTTGTGAATACAAATTCAAAGAAAACTCTGCTCAAAGAGGCTAAAGAGATTGCTAGTGACCATAATTACATCTCTTTAGTAAGTCCTGAGGGAATATGGCCTCTAAGTAGGATATGAAAATATGCACATTAATGGCTTCTATGCTAGCTAAAAACAAAAAGGTCTTGTTTCTGAATTTAAAAAAAAAAAAATAGTCTTTAGCTTAAAAGAATAACCTGAACCTAAAACACAAAAGCCTTACTTCTTAAAAGTAGGTGACATTTCAAAAAGCTGCTTCCTCTTTTGATCTCCTTCACTTAAACAGAATTTCTTATCAATGAAACCAGTTGAGGAACTTTGACAATTGCAACAAAGTAGATTTTTTAAAATGTTCTTTAGTATGCTTTTTTTCATAGATAACTAAATCCATTTGCTTTTTGTATGTCTGGCATATTAAATAGTATCAATATGTAATAAAACATTTTAATTTATTTTTAATGACAAAAGCGTANTAAAATGTTCTTTAGTATGCTTTTTTTCATAGATAACTAAATCCATTTGCTTTTTGTATGTCTGGCATATTAAATAGTATCAATATGTAATAAAACATTTTAATTTATTTTTAATGACAAAAGCGTAATTTTTTTTTTTTTTTCCACTGTGCAACCCACTTCAGTGCCTGCAGCCTACTGGTAGAGGCCAGGCAATGGTTCGGGCCGGGTTTGCTCTGGAATGGGACACTATGAGAGGCCCAGGGGGATGAACCAAAAGCGTATAATTATAGCAGCCATTCCAGATATCATCTGGTACAACATACCTCTTTCAAAGGTGTGCAAAGTAAGACCCAGAGAAATGAAGTCACAGACTGGACCTCAGAGTCTAAGAAGGCAAAACTGAGGAATAAGATCTCTTGCTTCTTGACTGCTGTTGTGGAGGTCTTACTATCATTACACCTCACAGATGACTTCCTAAATTACTTTTGTTGGTGGTGATGATGGTGGTATGGATGCCAGAGGGAATTTAAGAGTAGGGCCTTGATATCCATATTTTCTAAGAATAAAATATGTTTTTTAACAAGAAAGTAATATTACATGGCAATAGAGGTTTAGGGATCAAAGACCAGAGAAGAAAACTGAATTTACCAAAGGCAGTCACAAAGCTTAGATGAATTATTGTCTTTTAAATCTATATTCATCTTGACACTGATTTTCCTCTTTTATAGTTGATTATTTAAGAGGCTGTTATAGAAAATGCTTCCAAGGTACAGACTAAATGGAGGTGAAGAATCCTAAGGCTACTCTTTTTAATTTTATAGAAGATGCTTCGAGGTAATTAATGTTTTTCACTGTATTAAAACTATGATAAAAAGAGGTGGATTAAAAAAAAAATCTCAATAGGAAAGTAATAAATCAGAACTTTTGGGAGCACATTACTTTTTTAGAAGGGCTCCAGGAATGACATTGCATTTCCTCCTGTATCCTCTATCCATTTATGGTCTGGCTGATTCAGGTGCTTCTGAGAAACTGGGGTTGAAAAAAACTACCCAAGCACCTGGAAAGTTATGTCACCTTGTAGTTGAAAGAAACCATTTTAGTGTGTCTGTAGACTGTTCTGGCATTTGGAACATTCATTTAGCAAGGCCAGGTAAATGTGAGAGGGAGTGGGTACCACATAGCTTCTTACCTAATGTGTTGTAACACTATTCTTATCCCTTACAACTGTCTAAAAGAATTCTTTTTTTAGACTTTCTATGCTAGTTACCCCAAAATAAATATTCTGTGGTAGTGAGTTCCTAAAACTAATTACATGTCACATAAAAATACCATGTGTATTTCAAGTTGGCTATACCTCACTCCTTCTTCTTGCATGGATAGTTTACAGATGTTGCTAGGATTTCCGATTGACTAGTTCCTGCACTTGTGGGTTTCGAAGTTTTATTTTGATTTTTGTTTTCTTTTCTAAACATGGCTGCTAGTACTGTTCATATGTGCATTTTTTTTAACCTATCAGTATCAGAAATGCACTCTGGGGCTGTCTCCTGCCCTCCTCTCTTGCCCTGTGAAATCCTCCTTTCCTATGGCTTTCAAAACCTGTTCTCTGCTCATGACCCAGATTTTCTCATCTCCAGTCCAGGCTTCTCTGAACTTTTTGAATCCAGATGCCTATTTGACATCTCCATTGGGATATTTTAAGAATGTATCACAATTATCAAACCAAAAAATGAACACTGATGGGAAAGTCAGAAAGGGGATTCAGCTAAGGTTAGGTAGCACCTGCAAGGGGCGGTATGTAAGTCTGGTTCATTGTTGTTGCTCTCTTAAGAATGGACCTCCATGAAGGTATTGTACCTTCACAGTAGAAATGGACAAAAATAAGTAGGAAAAATACTGGTCAGATGGGTAGGGCGTTATATTTATATTTTGAAAGAGTTCAAAGCTGACATGAGAATGTGAAATCTCTGACAGTAAGCTACATTTTGTTGGAATATCCATGGAAACTGCTGGTACATTATACAAACACTCCAGCAAATCTCATCATAGCTCCTTCGACTCGGCAAACACACATTTAGTGTCAGGCACTGTGGAGACCTGGAGGCTATAAATATAATTGGAAAAAAATCTCTGTTTGCAAAGAGTTCATATTTTATTTACCACAGGGGTCGTGCCATCCCCTAGAAGTTCTGGAAATTTGTGTGGGATTTTCTCTTGTCACAGTTTCTGTGTGCTGCTAGATGCCCCACTGACCAAGAATAATCCCATGTTCCACACACTTTCTTTTTCTTGGCCGTGCCATTTGGCATATGGGATCTTAGTTCCCCGGTCAGGGACTGAACTTTCAACCCCTGTGTTGGAAGCACAGAGTCTTCACCACCAGACCACCAGGGAAATCCCACACACACTTTCAAATGTCCTACTGATGATGGTATAAGTGATCTAAGCTTAAAATATATATATTTATCATTATATGAGCCTGGATTCAAACTCCATATATATATATACACACACACACACATATACATATACATATATACACACACACACAAACACATGTATATATACACATTTGTGTACATAATATAAACACACATGTATATATGTGTGTGTGCATGTGTGTATGCACACATATGGGCTTCCTAGGTGGCACAGTGGTAAAGAGTCCACCTGTCCATGCAGGAGAAGCAAGAAGAGTGAATTTGATCCCTGGGTCGAGAAGATCCTCTGAAATGGCAACCCATTCCAGTACTCTTGCCTGGAAAATTCCATGGACAGAGGAGCCTGGTGGGCTAAAGTCCAAGGGGTCACACACAACTGAGCGACTGAGCACACACACACACACACACATATATATATATGTATATATATACACACACATATGTAGACCTATGTGTTGTAAGATTTTTATGCCTATTGATTTTCAAGGAATTTAACAACATAAAATTTGATACAGCATTGTGCATGCATGCATGCTAAGTCACTTCAGTCACGTACGACTCTTTGCCACCCTATGGACTGTACTTTGCCAGGCCCCTCTATCCATGGGGATTCTCCAGGTAAGAATACTAGAGTGGGTTGCCATGCCCTCCTCCAGGGGATCTTCCCAACCCAGGGATGGAACTTGCATCTCTTAGTCTCCTGCATTGGCAGGCAGGTTCTTTACCACTAGTGCTATCTGGGAAGCCTGAAAGGGTTGTATTTTGTTTAAAACTTTAGCAAGATTTGTTCACCATTTCAAAAAATCACAGCCCAAAGCCAACACCAATCATGGTTTTGAACCCCATGTGCTTTTGTCTGTTTCTCATGGCCTGTTCATGACGGTTCTACATAAAGATGCTAATGTATCATTACTTCATTAAATCTTCTAGTGAAGCTTATGTCATTATAAATCATTTTCTTTTTATTTCTCCTTCATAGTATAGTTATGCCAGTATATTTATTTTAAAAAATTCTGTATGTAGGTAAAAATATAAGCATTCTCAATTTCATTTCAGGAGAGCCAGGGAGTTGTTGCTGCTGCTGCTGCTAAGTTGCTTCAGTCGTGTCCAACTCTGTGCGACCCCATAGACGGCAGCCCACCAGGCTCCGCCGTCCCTGGGATTCTCCAGGCAAGAACACTGGAGTGGCTTGCCATTTCCTTCTCCAATGCATGAAAGTGAAAAGTGAAAGTGAAGTCGTTCAGTCGTGTCTGACTCTTTGTGACTCCATGGACTGCAGCCTACCAGGCTCCTCCATCCATGAGATTTTCCAGGTAAGAGTACTGGAGTGGGGTGCCATTGCCTTCTCCGAGAGAGTTGTTACAAAGGATTTATTTAATAAGCGCTTGGAAGAAGTCTGATCTGATGGAGAACTACTGCTGCACAAGGTAATATACACAGGCACACCGATAATATTGGCATCTCTGCTCCATAGCAACAATGCCAGGGGCAGCCAGGCATCATTAGGCAAGACTTTGAATAATGTAAACATAATTTTTTTTAAATGAAAGTACTCTTTCTCTGCAATATACTTCACCATCCTTTTTTTCTTGGACTGCAAAGAAAAGACTCAGGTTGAATGAAGTACTTCTGGCCAATGAGATACTGAAGGTAGTGCTTCTCACAGAAAGCCTTCATGGAAAGGGAACATGCAGGCAGGGAGGCGAAGGGTTGGTTAGAGCAAGACCCAGCTGGCAAGTGAGTGGATAGGAGGACAAGAATATTGAGTGTGTTTAGTGCCCCTTTGAGAGACTCTGCAATACCTCTCCTTCTAAACTATGTAGATAAAACATCTGTCACAGAATGTCTTCTTCCCTGACCAATGGTATCTGACAACTGTGGTTTTAACCTAAGAAATAAAATTAAAGGCCAGATTGAAATTAGGAATAAGAAGTACAATTAAAGGCCAGATAGAAATTAGGAATTGTGCTGACAGTTCTTGGGTGATAGAGGCCTGAGAGGTTGCTGGAGACAGAAGTACAGGACTGCTGCAGAGTGTATGTTAGATTCTCCTAGAAACTTTAGAGTTATCATTCTCTTAAACAAACAAACAAAAAGGCTAGACAGATATACTCAACCACTGGGGGAGGGCAAGGAAACCAAAATAAACATAAGGAGGACCAATGTATCAGGCAGTTGTCCTGAAAAAAAAAATTCACTACCTCCAAATGCTTCACCCCATCCCCCACCCCAAGTCCTAGTGTCTTAACATTAATTTAGACCTTGGCTTTGAGAAGGCCAGTGGCTAGTTCTGGAGCTCCTTGATGGGAAGTTCCAGCCACCAGTGAAAATCTAAGACTCGACTAGGATGTTCCCAAAGCATCAGCAGGCTCCTTGAGCAACCATGAAAGAAAAGACTTGGTGATGTAACCACCTCACCTTGCAGAGCAGGTCTCTAACTACATGCGTGAGCATTTCAGAAAGCCCATGACTATGGCATTAGTCCTTATGACCACACCCTCTCAGTGCTTACCTAACAGCATATCCTCTGCTGTCACAAAAAGAATCTAGAATTCTAGTTTGCCTCACAATTTTATCTTCTTCCACTTCTTAAATTCAGGATGCCTTGATTTTATCTCCAAAGATGAAACATTTGGAGTGTATAATGAGAATAATAAACATTCTATTGCTCCTGCAAGGTAATAGTTGGTGACCATCTCTCCCCCATCCCTGAGCATCATCAGCACTTTGTCTACATAATTCACTTGGGTCTAGAATGTTGACTAGAAGCTAGTGTTAGTGAAATAGGAACTCTATATTATGTGTGGCTATCTTGCATGTGTGCATATTATTATCTCTATTTTATAGAAAACTAAAACACAAGAGAGATATAAATTGCCCATCATCTTTTATCAAGTAAAATACTGGTATTTGAACTTTGAATTTCGATCCTAAATAACCAAACTCATAACCACTGCACAGCACCTGCCTTTATAAGGTCTTGGAAGGCAGGATCTTTTATACTCCCAAGTCGCCTCGTACTTCCCCTTTTCTTATTCTCATTCAGACATTCCAATACCTGCTTTCTCCATTCTGCCGTGTGGCCCATGAGGACAGAAATGGTGTCCATGTTTTCCATCCGATGTCTAGTACCCAGTGGCCTTCCTGGTACAAAGGACTAAATAGCTGTAATGCTTCCAGTCCTTAGCACTACCTCTTGGTGTTTATGAAAGGGCATCTGGACTCTTCATATGTAACTGCAAAGTACTTAGTTATAAAATAAAATCAATCTCAGAAGGGAAAAGGAGCACATTCCTATTTGAAGTATTTACTAGGTTCAAGACACAGTAAAAGGTTTCTCTTTTGATAATGCTGTAACATCTGCAGGTAGTATTATCTACATACATATCTACATCCTTATACAGACCAGATATCAAAACATTTGTCTACTTATTATTTTGGAACACTTAGAATACTGGAATGAGTGGGTAGGCATTCCCTTCTCCAGGGGATCTTCCTGACCCAGGGATCAAAACCAGGTATCCTGCATTGCACGCAGATTCTTTACCATCTGAGCCACCAGGAAAGCCCATTATTAGGTATACATATTATTTAATGGAAATTCTGAAATTTAAAAGTTACTGGTAATATGTTTATTATTAATCAAATCTTTGACAGCATACAAAAGGCTAGGCAGAATAAAAGTGTCCCCATATTATAGCAGAATTATTTATACTAGCCAAAACCTAGAATGATTAAGTCATTTGTGGTGTAGCCATGCAATGGAGTATTATACAGCACTGAAAATGGATGGGCATTTGTACATCCAATTCTGGAGATGATCTCACAGTAGAACCTTAAGTGATAGCAGCCAGACACAAAAAAGTACATAAAGTTCATTTACTCATGGATGGCATTATAAGTCAGAATGTTGATTCCTCTGGCCATGAGTGTTGTGGTGATAGGGAAGAAGCCCAGGAAGCTTCTGGGGTGCTGGTAATGGGATAATGTCTGAGCTGGGTGCTGGCTTACAAGTATTCCCTTTGGGAAACTTAATTAGGTTCTTATGATTTGTGCAGTTCTTTATATGTGTCCTTCTTAAATAAGGGTTCACTTTTTTAAAATGTCTCTATATTAGTGAAGTTATATATATATAATATATACCCACAAATATATATATACACATATATGTATACATAGTACCTATACATAAGATTAGCTTGCTTAAGTATGACCTTTTATTAATCTACCTTTCCTTTAGGGACTTTGCTGTTTATTTACTTATTTATGTGTGTGTATCCCAAGATCTAATTGGAGGACTTCCTAGCCTTCCATTCACTCTTAGTGGGTTGGAAGTTCACATTCAAGCAGTTACTGCAACAACTTTCAAAACATATATGTGGCTTAAATATGGATTTTCCTGTCCTTTCATGAATGTCTGATTCATATCTCAAAGCAGTCTACATTTTAGTGACATAAAGGAAATAAGTCATTGGTCATAGAATAATCTACATAGAAATCTTATTAACTTGATTGGTCAAAATGTAAATTTAAGTAAAAGAAGCTAAAAATTACAGACATTCTTTTCCAAATTTCCTTTCTTTTTCCAAATTTAAAATAACTTTTAGCCCTATTGAGTGCAGAACCTCAATTATTTAACTCTATTTTATAACCTAATTAACGTTATCTCACCAGTATTTTCCACATTACATTGAAATATCCCATTTTAATAATAAAATGTTATTAAAATGTTAAATTGCACAATAAGAAATATGTGTGTATGTATGATCTTTTCTCTGGTGCCAATTATTCAAAATTTCCTATAATATTTGCTTAAGTGGCAAATAAGCCTAATGATGTCATAGTCACTGCATCTAAATTTTATTCTAATTACAGTAGTTTTAAGAATTATTATTCTTAGCATTAAGAATAATATCCCAAATTACTTTGATACTATTATTACCACTAATAATAATAATAAGAATGCCCAAGTTCAGCAAAGATGGTATGGAGCCATCTGAGATGAAGAAAGCCAATAAATAAAATGGATAAAAAATCATTCCAATAAAAATGGTCCAGAGCTCTTCATAAACCCAGCAGGAACTTTCCAGTGTAAAGGGACACCCTAGGAGAACAATCAGCTTGAAAGAGGTCTCCTGTTCCAACCTGACCCCAGATATCTCCTGGGAAAGGGAGCAAGTTGAGCTTTGTCCCCATCAACAGGCGGGCAGGTCGGGAGACCAGGAGGCGAGGAGCCTCCGCGGGCGCCCAGAGAACCGCTGCCGGTGTCCCGGGCCAGGAACTTACCACGAGCGCGCAGCACAGCAACTTGTTCATTGTGGTCCCCGGGAAACCTCAGGCGCTCGGAGGCGGCGGCTGCGGGGCGAGCGCTACGGTGCGTCTCGGCTGCCCGTGCGCTCATCACTTTATATATAGTGTCCCGGCAACAGGAAGTATCGGCTTGGCTTTGATCACTCATTCCCTATCTGGACCAAACTTTGCACCTTTCTTTTTTAGGAACCTTGGGCGGGAGTCGGGCGGGGAGGCGCGGGGGGAGGTGGAGGACGGGAGGGGAGGTGCGAAACGCTGCAGGGTTAACACTTTCAGCGCCAGGGCGGAAAGAAGCGGCAAGAGCGGTGGAGTAGGGGGTAGGGCGGGGATGTCTGGCCCCTGGGAGGCGAAAAAAAAAAAGCTGCAGAACAAGGCAGCTGCTGTCTCCGTGCGGCTCTGAGGTTTCCTGGCCCCTTCCCGCCAGCGGCCGGCCTCCTGGCAGCCGCGACCAGTGGTGGGAGGGCTGGGCTCGCGCTGGGCAGTCGCTGTGCTGGGCTCCGCCACCCTGAGCGTCGGATCCAGCCAAGATCTCGGTGCAGCCTGCAGTGCTCCCCAGACACTACACCCCACTCTCGTCTGACCCGCTTCTCAGGGGTTCTGAGATCCCCAATAACAAGTATTCACATTCACGCGCTGCGCTCGGAGGCTCTTCTGGAAGTTTGCAGTCATCAGTCTCCAAGGTTGCACAGATGGAGAAGAAACTTCTCTAACTTATGTCTGGTTCGAAAGCCGATGCCTTTTTCCACTCACTTTTTGTTGCCTTGGGTAGTTCCAGCCAGAATCAGCGGAGGACAAACTTTTTGCCTAGGGCAGAACAAACACCATGTAGGATTCGCCACTATACTGAACTGAACTGAACTGAACTGATCGTCTTTATCAATACCATCATCATCCAAAGGTTTCTGGTACCTACTGAACTTCTGAAGTTGCCTCTTCCAGGTCTTTCCACTGCCCCCAGCTTTTGGTAGAAGTTGGCTCTGCCTAAAGGGTTCTTGGCTTCCCCCATCCACTCCCACCAGCTGCTTTTGTGAGTTGGACCTCATGACTTCTAAAGTGTAGACCCCTTCTGAGGTCCTGCAGTTTGCTGATTTGTTCTTAGGTTGCCACCAGAGCTCTTCACTTACAGAAGCTGAAAAAACAAACAAACAAAAAATCACTGCAAAGCCAGCCTCCCCATCAGGGCCACATGCTCAATTCTTGTCTCCTGAGAAGGTCAGTTTCTGCTTTTCTTCAGAGTTCGCGGAGAGGGAGATGAAGGTGATTCTCTCTGGCTCAAACTATCCCATACAATAAAAAGTGGCCTCTAGGGCCAAGTATTACCAGCAAGGATCAGAATATCTGCTTTCAAACCAACATCTTTCCACCAGAAGGTCAAAGTGGATCCATAGACAGAGTAGAACATATTTCGAGGGAACAAATTCAGCTCTTCTGCTCTGACTGTGAATTACAGAAGACAGTGTTTTTTACTCAGCTTTCTCTCTCCTCACTCAGCATGATGGTTTCTTAAGTGAACTAGTGAGTGAACAAAGGTCAATGAGTACTGACCAAATGGTTTAACTCCAGCCCTGCCCCTCAGCTCCTGAACTTCAGCTTTGACATCCACAGTATGAGCTACTAGCACTTAGACTGACCATGGGACTCAGGTAAATTTAAATGTTAGTTGTAAGATACTAAGTAAATGGCAGTATTATTGTCTTTATGAGGTGATGCCCACCTGGGATACTGCCTGAAGGCATTTTTCTTGAACTGTCGTATAATGCTTACATGCAGGAGTCAAACTCTGGAGAAAACTGACCAAGGACTGACTGAATCCTGCAATCTTAACCCTGGGAAAGTGTTTATGACTCTCTCATTTATCAGTTAAAAATAGTAGTTATTACAGAAATGTGGCATGGAACAAATGAAAGCATTTTTAAAAGTAATGCATAAATTAGATTAGTAATGCATAAATGAGGTTAATCACTAACCATGAGCAGTCAATAAGTAAATGCATATAAGATAACCTAGCACATTGCCTGGATAGGAAACGTTTACTAAATTATAGCTATGATTTTTTACAGGGAGTACCTATAAGATACCAGGCTTTGAAGCCAGACTGACTCCTAGACTTGAAACCCAGATCTCCTGCACTCTGGCTCTGTTACCTCAGGCAGATTTTAACTAACCTATTTGTATTTCTGTTTGATATCTTTATTGGTATAGTGACGATAAAAATCATACTACCCTCACAGGGATTAAATCGGCTAAAACGTGTAAAGTGCTCAGCGTACTGTTTAACTAGTAGTAAGTGTTCACTCAGTCTAGCTATTACTGTTATACTTATCTGAGATGCTCTTAAGGACATTTATATAAGCACTAGGTGAGTCTGGACTCTAAGCTTCTGGGAGCAGGAATCATTTATTTTCTTATTATATTTCTTGAAACTTTTAGCTCTGCATCTGGCCTCCCTATAAGTATTTGATGAATAATGGTAATAGAGGTGGTGGTGGTGATTGGTATGTGTGTGTGTGTGTTGGGGGAGGGAGGAGAGGAAGTGTAATTAGCTGTCATCTTGAGAAAAGCCAAGGCCCCGTTTTTATGGAGTCACGGAGTAGACAGTGTATCGACTGTGCCCCTTTCGGGACCTGACTGTGGGCTGTTTATTAATCACCCACTGACAGGAAACAGACACTCTGAGTTTGCAGTCACGTCATTTGTTATATTCCTGGAGCAGTCTGGCCGATCCCCCTGGCTCTTCCCATGGGACCCACTACAGTGACCAGCAGGCCCTGAACGCTTGGAGGCTGGAGTCCATCTTCAGTCTAGATTGGACGGGACCGGGGATTCAGAACTGAATCTGTGGGGCAATGTCTGAACACTCGCTTGGCAGACAGACTATATCCATCTTCCCATGACAGATCCTTCATTGGCAGGGGCCAAGGATGACATGAAACAGAATGTCTGGTAAATTTAACCTTCCCTTTCTGATCACCAGAGATGTGTGATACTTAATGTAGGTGACACCTCATCAGATAGCCATCATCTTCTCTTTCCTGAACTGTTTTGGGTTTGGTCCCATGTTGAACATATTTTCATTGCGCACATTTCTGATTGTCCCTGCTTCCATTTCAGCCACTGGTATGGCTTAAAGAAATGGTGTCTGAATACTGGGGACCTCCTTGAGAAAAATACTTACCTCTCTTTAATACAACAGCAAAGCACCTGCTATAGGAGGCCATTTATAATCATCATTATAACAGAAATGCCTGAAACTCAGGACAGGGATTGATTTGGTCCTTTGGGAGACAAGACAAACTGATGGGTTCCCTAGAGACTGATTGAATGCCTAGAACATCTTACACATAAGCTCCCACATATAGAAACTGGAAACACAAGTTCTGAGGTTGTGTATGGGAAAGGTTATTAGTAGAAGAACAAGAACTCATTCCTTGTTGTTTCACTGTTACTAAATCTTTTTCTGGTTTCATAGGAGATGGAACAGAAAGAGGAAAAATAGGTAGTTAGCCTATTGATTTTATTTTATTAATGTTTGCCCATTTCTTCATTAACAAACACAATTTTAATTATTAATGTTCTAGATGAAACATTAATTCTAGCTATTACTGTTTTATTACTGGACTGGATTGTCATGCCCTCCTCCAGGGAATCTTCCCAACCATGGCAATCAACTCCAGTATTCTTGCCTGGAGAATCCCGTGGACAGAGAAGCCTGATTAGAGTCCATAGGGTTGCAAAGAGCCGGACACAACTGAAGAGGTTAACCACAGCACATTAATGTTTTAAGGTGTTACAGGCTCTGTGTGAAAACGGATATATACTTGTTTTCAAAATAGTGTACAAAGGAACTCTGGTCAAAGTTAGGTAGCAGCCTGGAGGGGAGAGGAGTTTTGGGGAGAATGGATGCCTGTATATGTGTGGCTGAGTCCCTCTGCAGTCCACCTGAAACTGTCATTAACATTGTTCATTGGCTATACTCCAATACAAAATAAAAAGTTTAAAAAAATAGCATCCAGAAAGGCAAGGCTATATATAGCTGAAGCACTTTCTGCTTCAGTAGGTCACCCATTTCTTAAAGCTCTGGAAGTATGAGATCAGGAGTCGTTAAGGGCTGGTTACGGTTTCCCATTCAGTAGTAGTATGATTCATTCCAACATTGTCAGTCATTTGTTAAAACAACCCTTTCATTAAAAGCTGGAGTAAATCAATCACACAAACATATAAATATTCAAATCTATAAGTACATGGAAAGAAATAACAATAGGAGCTACTGAGCCAGTGTGATTGTAAGCCACATCTCACATATGTTAACTAGCAGTGAGAAGATAGCCCTTGGACAGGGAGAACAATGTGTTAGCAGACCTTGAGGTAAGAGGAAGTGAGGTGTGATTTCCAGGAACTAGAGGAAGCCCGGTATGGCAGAGAGCAAGATGTTGCCTGGCCTGGAAGAGGCTGCAAAGGAGAGTGGACAGTGGTCAGGCTGCAAAGTGTAATTGACTCTATTCTTCCTCCAAACATTGATAGGAAGCACTGGAGGGTTTAAGCGTGAGAGTGACATGATCATATAGCTTCTGTGGGGTGGAAATTCTCTGAACTTCACCCTGCCAACCTCAGGGTCATATCCAAGCATAGTGCACAATAGAAAGCCTTCTTAAATCAAGAAAATCACAGCATAAATGGAAAAGTATTTTATTAACTTAATTAAATTTAAGCTTTTTTAAATGCCTGCCTACGGTAAAAAATTAAATAGTATTAGTACATATACCATGGAGGGTAAATTTCCGTTTTGCTTCAGACCTCCACTGCCCATTTATAGGAGCTTCTACTATCAATGGGGTTTATATGATTGTTCAGATCATATAAAGACACATATTTATGGATAGACATCCTGTTGTTGCACTAATGGTAAAGAATCTGCCTGCCATTGCAGGAGACACAAGAGACGTGAGTTTGATCCCTCGGTCTGGAAGGTCCCCTGGAGAAGGGTATGGCAACCCACTCCAGTATTCTTGTCTGGAGACTCCCATGGACAGGGGACTCTGCCTGGTGGGCTACAGTCCATGGGATCACAAAAGAGTTAGAAAGCTACCTCATTTATGATTCAGGGCTCAGCAACTTCTGCTAGCCCTCCAAGAGAAGTGTAAGGTGGGGAATTTGTCTCAGTCAGCTCGGGCTGCCCTATCAAAATACCGTAGACTGGGTGGCTTTAACAGCAGACATTTACTTCTCACAGTTTTGGAGACTGGAAGTTTCAGATTGAGATTGAGGTTGAGGTGAGTTCGAGATTGAGATTGATATTGAGTTTGAGTTTGAGATTATGGTGAGACCTTTTTTTCTGGCTTTCAAGTGATCAGCATCTCGCTGTGTGCAAGCATAACCTCTTCTCTGTGTGTGTTCAGAGGGAGAGAGGTCTCTTTTCCTATTTTTATGAGGTTAGCCGTTTTATAGATTCCACCTTTATGACCTAGTTTAAACTTGTTTCCCTCCTAGAAGCCCTATCTCAAATAGAGTTGCACTGAGGGTTAGGAGTTCAAGATATGAATTTAAGGGGGAACGCAATTCAATCCATAGCAGCATATTTCTATTCCCCTCTTTTAGGGTATATAAGCTCATGCGTAATTTTCAAGGGAATTTAGACTTTTGCAGTACTTGCTAGAGTGCTCAATAAATGCCATGAATATAGAACTATAAAGTCATAGTTTTTCTTACCCTCAAAATTCTTTTTGCCTCCTTTTTGGGATTCTCTTTCTCCTACTCAGTTTAAGAAAACAACTTCCATAGTTCAGGCAGTTTCACTTGATGTCTGTATCTCTTTCTGAACACATTACCTAATTGCAGATTCTGGTTTCCCTGACTGAGTGAGGTTGGCAAGATACTAGCAGGGGAAATTTTTGTACATTCTTTGATAAAGGTTCTTAATAGAGGGAGTTCCCTGGTGGTCCAGTGGCTACGTCTTCATGCTCCCAATGCAGAGGCCCTGGGTTCGATCCCTGGTCAGGGAACTAGATCCCACATGCCACAAGTAAGAGTTCACATACTGAAACTAAAAGGTCTCATATGCTGCAACTAAGCCCTGGTGCAGCAAAATAAACAAGGTTTTGAAAAATTCTTAATAGATGAACTGAATTACGTTACATAGCATAGCATACCCTGCCCTCTTAAACAGAGAAAAGCATAAGTCAAGCCTTTCTGCACATGTGACACCCATCACCGTTTTCTCTTTGAAATTATTGTGAAGAATAGTGCCAAATTCATGGTAACTCTCAGTGGGGAATTTGGGGGGAAAGAAAAAGGCATTTCAATAGACCAAAACATGCTGTCTGTTGTTCCTCTGCAACTAGAGGAAGAGACATACCTGTCTGCCAATACTTCCAGTTACTTCACCCAGGATTTCCTGAAACTTAGATACCATCTAGTGTCTACTCAGGCCCATGAAACGAGTTCCCTAATTACACAAGGATGTACATCCAAACAACCACTCACCTGAAGGCTTCTGAACAAATACATGTGATATCTTCCTATCAGTCAAATGTTAGAAAAGACAGCCTGCCTACACAGTTTCCTCTTCTAAGGTCCTTCAAGAAATTTGGGCATCTCTAGTGTCAATTCGAAGATTCTGCCCCTCTCCCAACTCCCCATGCATTTTGTTTGCACCTGGCAAATAAAAATAAGACAGATAAGAATCCTTAGAACTATTTTTTTAGCAATTAGGTGTTTCTGCCTGGGAAAGTCCCCTCCTTTAACTAAAACAAACCTTTATAAACAAAGATTTTGATGTGATAATTTTCAGAGAAACTAACCTGCAAGAGAGAATTGCTTTCTGAAACAAGAATTTACCTAGAAAAGGCTTAGCCTAAAGGAATATCTCTAAGTGACTGTTAAGCTAAAGAGGGAAACTAAGTTGTTTAATATCCAGCTGAAGGGACACTATTAATGCAACAGGTTTCAGTACAAATAAAGTACTTTATCATTTATTTTTTCAACAAACAAGTGATAAAGTATTTAATACTTAGTGAGTACCAGATGCTGTACCCCCAGTATAGACAGAAATAGTTAACCACACTTCTGAAGCTTTCAGTCAGGTTGGGGAGAGAGAGTAATGAAATAAACTGGGAAATAAACTCTTTGAATGTGATAAGCCAGTTTCAGAGAATGATAAGAGGGTTGAAGTCCATAATACAAGTTAGCATAATGGTACTTGCCTAGAAAGGGGCTACATTAGCTGAGTTTCTTAGGGAAAAGCTCTTTAAAAAAGCAACTTCTTTTATTTATTTATTTTTTAATTGGGGAATCATTGCTTTACCATATGCTGATGAATGAATCATAAATATATATATATATACATATTGCATGCATATGCATGCCAAGTCGCTTCAGTCATGTCAGACTCTTCACGACCCCCTGGACTGTAGCCAGCCTGGCTCCTCTGTCCATAGGATTCATCAGCAAGAATACTGGAATGGATGGCCTTGCCCTCCTCCAGGGGATCTTCCAGACCAAAAGATCAAACCCATATCTCTTTATGTCTACCTGCCTTGGCAGGTGTGTTCTTTACAACTGGTGCTACCTGGGAAGCATATATATATATATATATATATACACACACCCTCCTTTTTGAGCCTGCCTGCCCACTCCCATTCCACCCCTCCAGGTCATCACAAGATGCCAGGCTGGGCTCCCTGTGTTATACAGCAGCCTCCCACTACTTGTCAGTTTTACTTACACGTTTGAGTATATATGTCAATGCTAGTTTCTCAATTTGTCCTACCCTCTCCCCCACTGTGTCCACATGTCCATTCTCTATGTCTGTGTCACCATTCCTTCCCTGCAAATAGGTTCATCAGCACCATTTTTCTAGATTCCATATATATACACGTTAATATATGATAGTTGTTTTTCTCTTTCTGACTTACTTCACTGTGTATAATAGCTCTAGGTTCACCCACTTCATTGGAACTGACTCAAACTCATTCCTTTTATAGCTGATAATAGTCCACTGTATATATGTACTACATCTTCTTTATCCATCCACCTGTTGATGGACATCTGGGGTGCTTCCATGTCCTGGCTATTGTAAATAGTGCTGCAGAGATCATGGGAGTACATATGTCTCTTTGAATTGCGGTTTTCTCAGAATGTACACGACTGAAGCGACTTAGCAGCAGCAGCAGCAGGATGATCAGATGATGGGATGATGAGCACATTGTGTATTCTGGGAGCGGGAGTGAGGAATCAAAGTCTTCCAGGTAGAGCAAAGAGCAAGTGTGGGGACCCAGATGAGAAATGTGACTGGGCTAAAGCCAAGGGAGTAAGAGAGAGATTTAAACCATATGTGCCCAGATTGATGGACAGGGCTAGGCCATGCAGGGGCCAGTGACAAGATGTAGCAACAATGCCTCCATCAGGCAAACAAATATTCTTAACATCAGAGGTAGATTAATTCAGGGATCAAATTTAGGGCATTGATATCGAAAATATTTTACTTCTAAATATTCTGTTGTTTTTGATGCTATTGTAAAAGCAATTTCCTTCTTAATTTCTGTTTCAGAGAGTTTATTGTTAGTATATAAAATGCCACTGATTTTGTGTGCTGATTCTGTATCCTTCAGTTTTACTGAATTTATTCATTAGTTCTAACAGCTATTTGGTGGAGTCTTTAGGGTTTTCTGTATATAATATCATGCCATCTGCAAGCAAAGATCATTGTATACTTCTTCCTTTCCGATTTGAATGCCTTTTATTTATGTTTGTTGCCTAATTGTGGTACTTTTGGTACCAAGTCGGATAGAAGTGATGGGCGTGGGCATCCTTGTCTTGTTTCTGATCTTAGAGGAAAGACTTAACCTTTCACTCTTGAGTATAACAACTGATACAAAAGAAATACAAATGATCATAAAAAGCTACTATGAACAATTTATATCAACCAACTGAACAAACTTGAAGAAATAAAAAGTCTTAGAAACACAATCCATCAAGACTAAAATTAGGAAAGTGGAAAATCTGAACAGAGCAGTTACCAGGAAGAAGATTAAATCAGTAATCAAAAATCTTCCAACAGATAACAGCCCAGGGCCAGATGGTTTCACAGGTGAATTCTCCCAAATATTTAAAGAAAAAATAATACTAGTCCTTCTCAAACTCATCCAAAACTTTGAAGTGAAAGGAGCACTTTGAAACTCTTTTTATGAGGCTGGCATTACCCTGAAATCAAAGCCAGACAACATTACAGGAAAAGAAAATTACTGGCCAATATCCCTGATAAATGAATACAGATGCAAAAACCCTCAACAAAATACTAGCAGACCAAATTCAACAGCACATTAAAAGGATCCAACATGATTAGGTGGGATTTATCCCTGGGTTGGAAGGATGACTCAACATATGCAAGTCAATAAATATGATACAGGGCATAAACGGTGAGAGGGATAAAAATTATATGATCATTTCAATAGATGTAGAAAAAAAGTTCGACAAAATTCAATATCCTTTCATAATAAGAACTCTTGGTATCTTAGGTATAGAAGGAATGTGCATGCGTTCTTGCTTCATTCATGTCCAACTCTAGGCGACCCCATGGACTGTAACCTGCCAGATTCCTCTGTCCATGGGATTTTCCAGGCAAGAATACTAGAGTAGAATGTCATTTCCTTCTCTAGGGGATCTTTCCTACCCAGGGATCAAACTCTCCTCTCTTGCATTTCCTGCATTGGCAGGCAGATTCTTTACCACTGTGCCACCTGAGATTACCCATAGAAGGACTCAGCATAATAAAGGTCACAGATGACAATGTCAGTGCTTAAGGTACTCAATGATCCTAAAAATAAAGGACAAAGAATTGGCTACATTCTGTATTCCTACGAAGGTCTATAGAGGGTGTTAAAATATTTTAGTCAAATGTTTCTCCACATATTTTTCATTATTATTCCCAAAGGAGAAATTTTTAAGTTGATATAACTTAAGGAGAGACATTAAACACTAAGGCATAAGATGTTTTCAGGTGAGGTTGTGCTTTGGAAGAACATGAATCCCTTGCAATATTTCAGGCTTTTTTTTTTTTTACCCTTCCCCACCAAATAAATTTTGCCACTTGTGGAACATATGTCTCCGACTGAGAATGCATGCTTTAGCCAATGCCCTGATTAAATACCCATGATTTCAGCAGTGAGAGCCCGTTTTACCACCATTATGTAGAGTAAGAAGTCTTTGGTATTGCTGGAAGATGGACAGAGCTGAATTCCTGGAATGTGGACCTTCTGTTGAAATGCTAATTAACTTTCTGTTAAGTGGGAGTCCTGGTTAAGTCAACTGCTTACATGCACAGGGTAGATTAACATGACTAATGTGTATATAACACATTATATACATGCAGTGCCAAAATATTCTACAATAAATTTCAGACACACAGGAATTCAGAACAAGGGAGTGGCAGAGAAAGAGCTGTGTATGGGGAATAGCTTAGACAATAATAGGAGAGAGAGGACAGGATATGACTCTGGACGAATGGTAACATGTATAAGTGAAAAATCGTTTCATTTACAAATTGTGTCACTATAGTTCCTCCTCCTCCTGTATGTGAAGTGAAATGGTCTTTGAAGGTTCATGTTTCTGTAGGTACCACATGGTAGTCAATAAGAATTATGTAGTCAGTAGACCTGAGAACAGTCAAGGTTACCTTTTGGGTCCTAGTGAGAAGGGCATGGCGACACAGGCCAGTATTCTTGCCTGGAGAACTCCGTGGACAGAGGAGCCTGGCAGGCTAGAATCCATAGGGTCGCACAGAGTCAGACACGACTGAAGTGGCTAAGCACATTAACTGTTTCGATCTTTTTTCTCTTAAAAGACATGTTGCTTCTGTTGGGAGGAGTTCCAGTAGAGGCAAAGACACACTTGCTATTGTAAATTAAGACATTAGAAAGGATTTTGAACTGTGCTGTTCCAAATCAAAAGGACCCATGAGGCCTGAGAAAGACCAGGAGGTAAGGGGCAGTGGGAGGGGTGGGGAAGAGACAGGCCTCCCCGCTTATCCACTGTTTTAACTCCTCTCTGAAATACCTAGGTAACAGATAATAATATTTGATGAGTTGTTTTGCAGATGTGAAATCCCACCCCACCCCCAACCAAATAGAAGATATTAACTTCTTGATGACCATGAACACATAGCCTCAGCCCTCATGCAGCTTAAGGACTAATAACTTTAACCCCTGTGACACCAGTCTTACCTCACCATCAGCCAGTCAGAGACTTGTGCACCAGCTGGCCCTATAGACCCCTCTTCTTCCCTGCCACCTGGCTTTTAAAAGTGTTTTACTGAAACCCTTCAGAGAGCTCAGGGGTTTTTAGGGCTTGAGCCACCTATCTCCTTGCATTGCCCTTCAGTAAACCTTTTTCTGCCCCAAACCTTGACATTGCAGTTTGTTTGGCTTAACTATGTGTGAGGCACAGATACTCGCATTAACAGTGGAACCAAAAGTTGGCCCTAGACACAGAGACATCACTTTGCCCACAAAGGTCTGTGTAGTCAAAGCTATGGCTTTTCCAGTAGTCATGTACGGATATGAGAGTTGGACCACAAAGAAGGCTGAGCACCAAAGAACTGATGCTTTCGAATTGTGATGCTGGAGAAGACTCTTGAGAGAGTCCCTTGGAGAGCAAGATCAAATCATTCAATGCTAAAGGAAATCAACCCTGAATATTCATTGTAAGAACTGATGCTGAAGCTGAAGCTCCAATACTTTGGCCACCTGATACGAAGAAATGACTCATTGGAAAAGACCCTGAGGCTGGGAAAAGTTGAAGGCAGGAGGAGAAGGGGATGACAGAGGATGAGATGGTTGGATGGCATCACTGACTCAATGGACATGAGTTTGAGCAAACTCAGGAAGATGGTGAAAGACAGGGAAGCCTGATGTGCTGCAGTCTATCAGATTGCAAAGAGTCAGACATTACTTAGCGACTAAACAACAACAGTAAGAGATCGTGACTGAGTGGATCCAACTTCACTCACTCTGCAACAGGAGAAAGCCTTCTTGGCAGGAGTAGGCTCATGGCTGGGGCTTTCAAATTCATGAGAGCTGTGGGTCTTCCAGGCCAAAAAAAAAAAAAGTGTAAACACATGAATTTTGCATTCAGTTTCAGAAGGTTCATAGCCTGTGACTTCAGGAGGGAAACTGATTTGGAATATGATGAAACATTTTGCGGCTCCGTTTTAAAGAGATGTTTGTACCTTGGTTAGTAATAATATTGTTGTATCATCGTTTGTCATGTTTCAATATTTATGTTTCCTGGGTTCTCGTCTAGGTTACCCATCCTGAATTTTCAATATTACATAAATGAAGCTTGTTTTCTTCTCACTAGTGCATCACTGTCCTGACCGAGTCTATAAATGGGATTCACCTCTGACACTGTGTACTCGCAGCTCAGCTCACATCTCAGGGTAGCTGATTCTGCTTGGCAGGTGTGGGCTGTGTGATTGAGTCATTGGAGGAGCTCAAAGAGGTATTTGTTAGCAGGAGCAGGGAACAGTGACTGATTCAGTAGCTCCCTGGGCTCCAAACAACCTGGTACTTACCACAGTTTACATCTGAAGGAAGCCCTGCTGCTGCTTCAGTGGTTGTTAGATGCTGGGGAGATGAAAGGAACACAAAAGCAGAAGTCCCAAGGGGCAGGCACAGGGGGAAGTGTAGAAGAGGGGGTTTTTGTGGCTTTTCCTTTAAACTCAAGTAAGATAAGGTCTAGGGGTGTGTGAGTGCGTGCATGTGTGTGTGTCTGTGTGTGTGTGTGCAAGTGTGGGCTCAGTTGCTCTGTCGTGTCCTGCTCTTTGTGACCCCATGGACTGTAGCCCATGGGATTTTTCCTCTGTCCATGGGATTTTTTCAGGCAAGAATAATGGAGTGGGTTGCCATTTCCTCCTGCAGGGGATCTTCCTGACTCAGGGATGAAACTCGAGTCTGCTGTGTCTCCTGAATTACATAGAATAAAGATCACTTTCATAGCCAAAGTAGTCATTTTAGGTGAAAAGGAATAGAGCAGCGTGTAGCTATGGTTCTGTTGCAGGAAGGCGGACCCCTTCCAGGGCTCGAAACTGGGCTCTTGTCTAACACTCGGAAATGAATTGTCCGAGGAGATACATGTGCTAACAAAGCAAGAGATTTCATTGGGAAAGGGCACCCGGGTGGAGAGCAGTAGGGTAAGGGAACCCAGGAGAACTGCTCTGCCGCGTGGCTCACAGTCTCGGGTTTTATGGTGACGGGATTAGTTTCCGGGTGGTCTTTGGCCAGTCATTCTAATTCAGAGTCTTTCCTGGTGGTGCACGCATCACTCAGCCAAGATGGATGCTAGCGAGAGGGATTCTGGGAAGTGGACGGACACGAGGGGAATCCTTTAGACCTTTCCAGAACTCTTCTGGTTGGTAGTGGCTTATTAGTTCCGTATTCCTTATCAGGATCTCCTGTCATAAAACAACTCATGCAAATGGTTACTATGGTGCCTGACCAGGGTGGGTGGTTTCAATCAGTGTGCTTTCCCCAACACTTCCATTTCTCTGGGTCTCAACTTCTTTGATCTATACAGTGGAGAAGCTGTAACAGTATTATTTTTTAGGAGTGTTTTGAGTAGTAAATAGGGATATATATGTAAGAACAATGCCTGGCAAGCAGTAAGCTTTCCACAAACATCAGTACCTTTGTCATCAAATTCACTGATGTATTACTTTACAATGATTGTAACAGGTGCTATGTGGACATGTATGTCTAGGCCATTGAATGGAGAAATTTTATTGTTTCAAAGACTGTTCATGCTACAGTTCAGTTCAGTTCAGTTCAGTCGCTCAGTTGTGTCCGACTCTTTACGACCCCATGAATCACAGCATGCCAGGCCTCCCTGTTCATTATCTCTCGGAGTTCACTCAGACTTACGTCCATCGAGTCCGTGATGCCATCCAGCCATCTCATCCTCGGTTGTCCCCTTCTCCTTCTGCCCCCAATCCCTCCCAGCATCAAAGTCTTTTCCAATGAGTCAACTCTTCGCATGAGGTGGCCAAAGTACTGGAGCTTCAGATTTAGCATCATTCGTTCCAAAGAAATCCCAGGCTTGATCTTCAGAATGGACTGGTTGGATCTCCTTGCAGTCCAAGGGACTCTCAAGAGTCTTCTCCAAAACCACAGTTCAAAAGCATTAATATTTAAAAGTATAAACTGGATATTTAAAGCAGAAAACCTCCCAGCATCCATGGCAGTCAAATCGGAGAGGGGTGGAGGGATGCCTACTGAACGTGGATGTCCAGGTGTCTTCCTTGCCTTCTGGGAGTTTATCGCCTCGTCTCTTAATCAGAGCTTGGCCTACACTGTTACACATGCTTTGAAAGAATTCCAAAAAAGAAGTGGCACAGGAGGTCAGAAGGCATAAAGACAGTACGGCAGAAACCACTACAATATTGTAAAGTAATTAACCTCCAATTCAAATAAATAAAAAAATTAAAATAAAAAAAAAAGAATCTGCCTGCAGTGCAGGAGACCTGGGTTCGATCTCTGGGTTGGGAAGATCCCCTGGAGGAAGGCCTGGCAACCCACTCCAATATTCTTGCCTGGAGAATCCCCACAGACAAAGGAGCCTGGCATGCTGCAGTCCATGGGGTTGCAAAAAGTGACATGACTAAGCAACTAAGCCCAGCAGCATGGTGTGAAGTCTTTAGGAGTTTAGGCTGAGATTTCCTGCCATATTAATAAACAAGGATGTCACAGTCTTCAGCCATTCCAGCCCTCCAGGTTGCACAGAAGGAGAAGCCTATCTGCAGGTCTGGCAGCCACTCCCTCCTGGGAGCCCACGGAACTCAGGGTGTGAAAACGCAGGAAACTGGTCCCAGATAACTGAGATGCATATGAAAGGAGTGATTTCAGTGAGCCCAGACTCTTGCATCTTCCCATAAATAGAAAAGTGCTAAATTCCTTCACTTGGGGTATCTGGCTTCTTTTCATTAACAATAATCTCTTGATGTTCAGGCTACCTGCCCTTTTTTACAAAATTTCTGTATGAGCTGGCTCCTTCCCTTGCCTCTTTGGAGCAGTTCTCTCAAAGCTACTTAAGATGCGGCCTGCTGGGCTTAAGTCCTAAAAATTTCTTCCGAATAAAACATAACTCTCAACTCTCAGGTTGTGGGTCTATTTTAAGTTGACAAGCACATAGGAAGGATACATTGAAGTGGGACTGATGAAGGTCTGGCTACCTGGCACGTCTTCCTAAAAGTGAAGGGTTTTGAGAAATAAGCAGGCCTTTCAGAGACAGAGATGAGAAGGAAATGGGTTCCAGGCAGAAAAAACAAGGCTACTGGAGACCCACGCTCACTTTAAACATACTTCTTATTTTATCATATAACCCATAAAACACAATCCAAAATTTTATAGTTCTTTTAAAAAATTCTTATTTATTTATTTGTGTGTTTATTTTTGGCCACACAGCAGCTTGCTCGATCTTAGTTCCCCAAGTAGGGATTGATCCCAGGCCTTGGCAGTAAAGTCATGGCAGAGTCGTAACCACTGGATCACCAGGCAATACCTTGTACAGTTCTTTTAAATCAAGAGAGCATCATGAGATCATTTAATCATTTAATTAACCTTTGACCAATAACTGACAAGTAGGTAAGTTAAAATATAAGTAGCATTTCTATTAAAAAATTAGAAAAAGATAAGAAAGTAGCACTCAGAGAGGACCAGTGACCAATCCAAGGTGGCAGAGTTAGCAAGAAATAGGCTCAAAATTAAAGCAGGAGCTTGAACTGTAGACTCAAAACTTCTGTGCTCCATTATATTTTGCTGTTTCTGCTTAATTCAAGCTGTTGCCCATCATTTGATGGTAAGTGTCTATAGATTAAACGGTGTTTTCTTCTTAAAAAATTTTTTTCATTTATTTATCTTTGTCTGTGCTGGGTCTTCATCGCTGTGCAGGCTTTTCTCTCATTGCAGAGAGTTGGAGTTACTCTCTAGTTGTGGTGCACAGGCTTCACTATGGTGGCTTCTCTTGTTGCAGAGTGCAGGCTCTAGGGTGCACTGCCTTCAGAAGTTGTGGCATGGGGTCTCAGCAGTTGCGGGTCCCCGGCTCTAGAGCACAGGCTTAATAGCTGTGGTGCACCGGCTTCATTGCTCCGCTACATGTGGAATCTTCCCAGATCAGGGATCGAACCCGTGTCTCCTGCACTGGCAGGCAGATTCTTTCCCACTGAGCCACCAGGGAAGCTCTAAAAGGTATTTTCAACTGTTACCAGAACAGTTCCTTGCTTGATTATTTGAGGCCTGTGGGCAGGTACCAAGATGGAAGATTACAAGTGACTCATCTGATACAGAAGCTGACTCTGTCTCCATAAAGCTAAAACTAGTCAACAGCATCACAGGACCCTGCCATGGCTGACGTGGCTATGAGACATGTTGCACTTTTCGCCTGCCTTCCTCTCCTCCCTTCTTCCCATCCCTTCACTCCCAGGCTAGAAGAGCAGAGGGAGCCTAACATCGGAGCGCTACCTTTTCTGGCTGGCTACCCATCTGTGTCAATATGGTGTTGGCTTTGGCACCTTGGTGGTTGGACTTGAGACCATCTTTGGGTAGTTGAGATGATTTCTTTCTAATGGTTTATTGACCTACAAAGTCGAGAGTAGGTTATTCTTGCTTAGAGAGACCTCAACATTTCAATGGAGAGTTTCGTTTTGGACATTTTTTAATGCCCTGCTCAGTTCACAAGTAATTTTTTAAAAAAGCACTAAATCATTTCCAAAGAAATGACTTTGCCAGTTGGCATGTCAGCTTGTGGGCCTGGAGCTGAGCTCATGCTCTCCAAGCCACACTTGTAGGGAGGAGGCAGACAGATCAGTCAGCCCCCTGTTGTTTTGCATTACCTAAAAGCCAGCCCTTCCGCAGAGCAGTGGTGTGTGTACAAGTGTTGAGAAACATTTGCAGTCTCTTTAGAACCTCATAAAGTTAACAACTTTCCATGGAAGGGACCGTTGGAGTAGCAAGTCCAAGTCAAACTGGATGAGTAACTACCTATAGTAGAGATTAACTAGCTGGCTGGGAAAAGCCAAGATGAGTAAAGACCACTTTTTCCATGGAATGTACCCATGTATTCCAAGGAGTGGTAATCTCTGAATCTATTGCTCATAGGTAACATAAAAGTTTTGTTGAGTGCATGAATGCCTAATGTGTATATCACAAAGGCTTTTATAAAAACTTTTCTTGGGAGGCCCCTTTCCTGACATAAATATATTTATTCTTACATTTGCTCAACAAATATTGTAAGAAACTTTTAGGTTCTAAGCATTGTATTCTGGATAGATACAAATAAATCAGGGTTCACATGTTCAAGGAATTTACAACCTAGTAAGGAAGACAGATAAGTGACAAGTTGAAACAGAAGGTGCTAAAAGTGAGCACAGAGTGCTATGGGAGATCATCAGGGTAGCTGGGGTCGGGACTGGGGAAGCCCAGAGCTGGCAAATCAAGGCAAGGGTCCAACAGTTAAAAGAAACAAACAGGATATCAACTAGAATTCAGTTGAAGAGTTAACTGAGTAAAAAGATTTAAAAAAATACCATCATTTATTGAATCTCCTTTAAGTTTAGGGTCTTTTTATATACATTATCTGAAATTCGGAGGTTATATTAGATAATCTCTAAGGTGTCATTGAGCTTTTAACATTTAAATTCCATAATTATCAGCCCATTTTGACAAACAGTTATTGAGGAACTATGATGTGCTAAACTGCTAAACTTTCTGCAGAGTACTGAAGGAATTAAGATGACAGAAGAGTAAAAAATAATCCATTCATTTAAGATGCTTACCATCTTGAGGAGGAGATGATTGATGGCTTCAAAATAAGGGAACAAATAATTCCCTCTGCTTCTGAACTTTCAGCTACTATCATTGTCCTTCCCAAGAGTGAACAGAGATTCTCTTAGTAAAGACATTTAATTCTGCCACCAACAGATGGAGCAAGTGGTTACATCAGCCAGATCTGTTGCATTGGATTTGAGAGCTAGTGAATGAGGGAGCTTTGAAAACCTAAGTAAGAAAATGAGCATTTGTCTGCCAGGGTAACATGGGAATTGAAAGTAAGGGTCATTTTGTTTCACATGGATGGTGATGGGAGATAGGAGGCGCTGTGGAGTGGGTCAGAGATGCTACTGAGGGAAGTTTGATAGAGCATTAATGTGTCAGTTAAAATTTGAAGCAGGTATATTAGTTGGGAGGAACTGGGGCTTCCCTGGTGGCCTAGACCATAAAGAATCTGCCTGCAATGCAGGAGACCTGGGATCGAAAGGGAATGTCTACGAACTCCAGTATTCTGGCCTGGAAATTCCATGGACAGAGGAGCCTGGCAGGCTACAGTCCATGGGTCATAAAGAGTCAGACATGACTGAGCGACTTTCTCTTTCACTTTTTCTTTCATAATAGTTGGGATGGCTTCAGTTGCAAAATACAGATTACCCAAAGATGGATTTGGGTAAGAAATGTAATGAAGATGGATTTGATAAAAAATGCAATTATTATTCCACATAATAAAAATTGCAGGAGCGAGGAAATTCCAGGTTTAATGCAATGGCTCAAAGTAGCATTGAGAATGCATTCTCTTTCTTTCTTTTGTGCTTGGTCTTTTTCTCAGGATATTGGTTTCTGGTCTTTAGCTTTTTCCCTCATAATTGCAAGATGGCTGCTTAATCCCTCAGCATTTTTTAAAACAACAGTATCTTAAAAAAAGCTGAAAGGGGGCAACTTTTCTCAAAATCCATTTAATCAGAAGAGCCGTATTTTTCTTGCCCTGTTTCCTGTGTTTCTTACCCAGTCTCAGCAGACTTCCCTTCAGTTTACAGTGGCCACGACTGGCGCTCCAAATGCAAGGGAGGCTGGGAGAATATGTACCTGGCGTTTTCAGTCTCCATGTTGGATGGCAGATTCTGTCTGCTGGGAGGAAGTGTGTGTGTGAGGGAGGAAGCAGGGAATGGTGTGGATGCCGGGTAAGCTTCCAACACTGTCTTCAAAACAGGAAAAAAAGAAGTGGAAAGTTATTAATGGATCTCCAACTCAGGCCCTGGCACAGCCCTTTGCTTTCTGAATTGTAGGCATTCAATTGGTATTTGTTGATTGTGGGATCATTGTCATAAAAACAGAAAATCAATGTCAGATCTTGCAACTGAGTAATAAAATCAGTTATTCTTTCCGAGCCATGACTTGATGAAAAAAAATTTTTAATTTTGTCACTTGAATGGGTGACCGTTGATATTTCTACTAGGTCGCTAAATTAAATACTAATTCAATATCAAGAGAGATAGTGGTGTTTTTTTTTTTTTTTTAAACATGCCTAATTTAGCAACAGTTATATAATTTAAAAGCAAATCAGGGGAAAATCTGTATTCAGTGGAAAAAGACCACATCCTAAGAATTGAAAGTTTACTAAAAATACCAAGTGTGGGGCTCTAATGAAAAAAACAGAGTATAAGATGGCCCCAAGGCTATGGAAAAAATTTAGTATGTCCTAATGATGTACTTAGTGTCTGTTGTTTACACATGGAAACTCACAACAAGGAAGCAAAATTAGGACACTAAATTAGGACATTAAAAAAAATCAACTCTATGTACGAACAGACATCAACATTTTTTTTAAGCTTCCTTTATAAAGAAATTATCCTCCAATTAAAAAAAAATTCCTTTGCCTTTCTCACAAGTATAAATAGAACAAAAAGCCAAAAATTGTCTTCTGACTTTAACAACAAGAACATTAAATAGAGAATGAAAGAAGGCACAAGTCATTGTGTTGGTGGGTTGTAGATTATTGTAAATAATTCATATGAAATAATGCAGAGAGACTGCAAAATTAGTCTGAGCATGTCAAACACACTGATCCTTTGAAATGACTTCTCACCATGTCTTTTTAAGCCAGCTAAACCCTTTTGCAGAATTGTGAGAGCTTGTCTGGAGAACAGAAAGCATTAAAGATGAATAAAATATATGGGGTTATTTCCCATTGCTCTTTCCTGGAAGCAATTGCTCCATTTTTAAATGACTGAGACTATTTAGCTCTAACCACAATGTATTTCCAGTGGAGGTTTTTTTGTTTTTGTTTTGTTTTTTCATCTAGAGTTTTATTCTTTTGCTCCACTCCACCCTAATTTTCTTCTCATGAATGCAAAGGTATGTGATAACTCAGGAAAAGGGGCTGCAAAGTATCATAGGTGGTTGATTCATCTTTCAATTTTTCATGGGGTTTGCTGTGATGTGTCAAGCAAGGTACCACATTTCTGCTGTAGTTTTCTTTCCATCTAGATGAGATTCACAATCTTTCTGAAGTTGTTATATACTTTTGTTGACCAGTTTTCTAACACCACTTGAAGTTCCTGTGTTTGTACAAGTCCTTGGAGATAATGATGAAATTTCTGCCCTTTTTTCAGTGTCTAATAAGACCTGATGCAGTGTTCTTCCTCAGGAGGCCAGGTTAGAGTTACATAGGGAGCTTTTGCCTACCCCCAGGCATCTACTTGCCTTAGTGCACAAAATCAGAAGCTCTACAGTTGGGCCTGTCAAAAACATACCTGAAAATTCTTTTTTGAGTTATCCTGATGTACAGGTCTGGTTCAAACCATCAGACTATTGGAAATCATAAATTTACTCTCAAAAAAAAGAGAGAGAGAGAAAACAAAAAGAAAAGAAATAAAAAAACAAAGGCTGCATAGACAACCCTTGAGTCTGATTATAGGGATAGCTAACCAGTATGGCAAAACTGGTAACTGGCAGAGTATCATGGTTAAGAGACCAACTCTTCAGATTCAAATTTCTGCTCTGCTGTGTGACCTACATCAAACTAAGTCACCACTCTGAACCTAAGTTTATTCCCCTTATAATCAGTATAATAATAATGCCTGTAGTATTTTGGGGATTTAATTGTGTATTACATATAAATTAAAAACTTATAAAGTATTTGCTGATACATCAACATAAAATAGTTATTCAGACAATGTCAGCTCTATTATCTCAGGCTGCTCAGGGGCTCAGATTAGAAGTTAATATCTTTGATTTTAAAAATGAAAACATGAGTAATTATAAATAAAAGCATTTTTGTCTAAGGCTATTTTAAAGCCTGAGATCCATAGTGGGATTTTGTTTTAGGTCCTAGGTATTATAAATTTTGGATCCATATTTAATTTAAATAATTATATTAGCATTTAGAATGCCAGGGCCCCTTTTAATTTTGTTAGTAAAACCCTAAGATATTATAAAGAGAAGGCAATGGCAACCCACTCCAGTACTCTTGCCTGGAAAATCCCAAGGATGGAGGAGCGTGATAGGCTGCAGTCCATGGGATCGCGAAGAGTCGGACATGACTGAAGCGACTTAGCAGCAGCAGCAGCAAGATATTATAAAATGACATCTAGAAATTGCCATTTTGATTAATTAAAGATTTTTTTTTTTCTGGTAGGTCATGAATAGTCTGGGCTGCACCATCCAACAAAAAGATTAAGAATGCATTTAGTGCATCAACAAGAAGGCAGGAGAATAAAATGGCAATTCTTAAAATAAAATTTTGGGAGATATTTCAAAACAAGCATTCAGTAGTCATCATAAAGTTAGATATTTATCTTAGTTTCTACTTTGTGCTTTAGAGGTGTTTTGTTTTTAAATTACAAATGGGAGTGGGGCACAATAATCTTTAATAATCTTTTCAGTGCTTGAGAGTATCTTGTTCTTAGTCTGGTTCTGAGTCAAACTCCCTTCTGGGGATGTGAGAATTCCACATGAGTGATTTCTTTAGACAGTGCCCTCTCAGTAATGCCATTTCAAAGTGAGGTCAGTAGAAATACTGTAACAAAAATGTTTGCTCTTATCCCTACATGTATGTCATAGACATTGAGCCATCTAGTTCATCCAAGAGACAGGAATCATCTGATACATAAGTTCTCCTTCAGTAGCTCTGATTTACCATTAGACAGCTTTGCTAACTTTGTAATAGACTGTAAGGTCCACATACAACAGGACCAGGTGGACTCCACGGTTCTTAGTATCAGCAGTTGTGGCTTGTAATCTCTAGAGTGCAGACAGTGGTTGTGCTGCACGGGCTTGGTTATTCTGAAGCATGTGGAGTCTTCCCAGACCAGAGATAGAACCCATGTCCTCTGCATTGGCAGACAGAATCTTATCCACTGCACCACCTGGGAAGTCCAGTTCCTAGTATCAATATCAGCAATGAAAGCATTCCAGAATTTTAGAATTGTGAAGTGTCTTATGGTGGGACAAAATTAGTCCCTTGAAGATGTTCACATATGAATATATTAACCTGACAAGGTAGAAAGGACTTTGCAACTTTAATTAAATTAAGGATCCTGAAATGAGGAAATGATGCTGGATTGTTGAGTGGGCCTAATCTAATCATGGTGATGCTTTAGTCACTAAGTCATATCCGACTCTTGCAACCCCATGGACTGTAGCTCCCTAGGCTCCTCTGTCCATGGGATTTTCAAGGCAAGAATAGGTTGCCATTTATTTCTCCAGGGCATCTTCCTGACCCAGGGATTGAACCCATGTCTTCTACACTGCAGGCAGCCTCCTGCATTGCAGGTGGATTCTTTACCACTGAGCCACCAAGAAAGCCCATCTAATCATAAAGAGCCATAAGGGAGAGGCAAGAGGATCAACGTGGGTAGAAGGAATTGTGACAGTATAAGCAGAGATTGGAGTGATGGAGCCAGGAGCCAAGTAATGCCAGCATCTTCTAGAACCTGATCGGAGCAAGAAACCAATTCTCCCCTGGAATCTCTAAAAGAAACCAGCCCTGATGATACATAGATTTTAGCCCTATAAGACTCAGTTTCAAACTTGTGACCTCCAGAACCATATGATATAAATTCGTGGGATTTTTAAGCCACCCACTTGTGGTAATACATTACAGCAATTATACGCAAGTAATATTGATGTCATAGAATCATCACATTCCATTTTTTAAAATTATTTGTTTGTTGTTGCACTGAGCCTTCATCACTGTACTTGGTCTTTCTCTAGTTGCAGTAAACGGTGGTTAGTCTTCCTTGCAGTGGACGGACTTCTCATCGTGGTGGCTTTTCTAATTCTGGAGCACAGGCTTCAGCAGCTGCAGCACCTGGGCTCATTATTTGCGGCTCCTGGGCTCTAGAGCCAGGCTCAGTGGTTGTGGTGCAGGGGCTTAGCTGCTCCATCACACGTGGAATCTTCCCAGATCAGAGATCAAACCTGAGTCCCTTACATTGGCAGGTAGACTCTTATCCACTGCACCACCAGGAAAGTCCCCCCCCCCCTTTTTTTTTTGGATTGAGTGATATAAGGCCCAGAGAGCTTGGTCATTCACTCCTGTAACAATTTATTGAACTTGAACTTCTAACATGTGCCAGGCACTGTGAGCAACCAGGCATACAATCCACGCTATGCCTTTCTGAACTTTTCTCCCAGGACCCTGGGGTCTAGACTCTGGAGTGAAGAGACCCCCCCCCAAATAAAAGATAGTTGGAGTCGATGAATACTGACGATAGTAAGTCTGAACCCCAGAACTGTACTCTTTCCGTTCCTTCCAAGGACTTGGAAATTTGCTTTTCTTTTGATTTTTTGAACTGCCTAGGATATACAAATTCCTTCATCTACACAAGTTGGCTAGAGTGTGTTTCTGTGGCTTTTATGCCCACTCTAATATGTTACCTAAATAAATAGTCAGCTGACAGTCGTGTCCTCTGATTATATCAAAGGTCTGTTGATAGTGTTTTAAGACCAACAATTTAATTTTAGCAAGCTCATTTGATTCTGCAGAAATAGTCTTCAGGCCATCAGTCCGCTGATGTTTCATCCCCAAGAAGCTAAGTTCACATCCTAATCTCAGCATTTGAGAAATATTTTTCTCTATGTGGAAAGAAAAATATGAACCACAGACTGAATTTGCAGTTCTCTAACCTGACCTGCCTCTTGAGAAATCTGAATGCAGGCCAGGAAGCAACAGTTAGAACTGGATATGGAACAACAGACTGGTTCCAAACAGGAAAAGGAGTACATCAAGGCTGTATATTGTCACTCACTTATTTAACTTCTATGCAGAGTACATCATGAGAAATGCTGGACTGGAAGAAACACAAGCTGGAATCAAGATTGCCGGGAGGAATATCAATAACCTCAGATATGCAGATGACACCACCCTTATGGCAGAAAGTGAAGAGGAACTAAAAAGCCTCTTGATGAAAGTGAAAGAAGAGACTGAAAAAGTTGGCTTAAAGCTCAACATTCAGAAAACGAAGATCATGGCATCTGGTCCCATCACTTCATGGGAAATAGATGGGGAAACAGTGGAAACAGTGTCAGACTTTATTTTTGGGGGCTCCAAAATCACTGCAGATGGTGACTGCAGCCATGAAATTAAAAGATGCTTACTCCTTGGAAGAAAAGTTGTGACCAACCTAGATAGCA
>SJYV01035648.1:337641-364664 GCA_006410875.1 Neotragus pygmaeus
GTCCCATCACTTCATGGGAAATAGATGGGGAAACAGTGGAAACAGTGTCAGACTTTATTTTTGGGGGCTCCAAAATCACTGCAGATGGTGACTGCAGCCATGAAATTAAAAGATGCTTACTCCTTGGAAGAAAAGTTGTGACCAACCTAGATAGCATATGGAAAAGCAGAGACATTACTTTGCCGACTAAGGTTCACCTAGTCAAGGCTATGGTTTTTCCTGTGGTCATGTATGGATGTGAGAGTTGGACTGTGAAGAAGGCTGAGTGCTGAAGAATTGATGCTTTTGAACTGTGGTGTTGGAGAAGACTCTTGAGAGTCCCTTGGAATGCAAGGAGACCCAACCAGTCCATTCTGAAGGAGATCAACCCTGGGATTACTTTGGAAGGAATGATGGTAAAGCTGAAACTCCAGTAGTTTGGCCACCTCATGCAAAGAGTTGACTCATTGGAAAAGACTTTGATGCTGGGAGGGATTGGGGGCAGGAGGAGAAGGGGACGACATAGGATGAGATGGCCGGATGGCATCACGGACCCGATGGATGTGAGTCTGACTGAACTCCGGGAGTTGGTGATGGACAGGGAGGCCTGGCGTGCTGCAATTCATGGGGTCGCAAAGAGTCAGACATGACTGAGCAACTGAACTGAGTGTCTGAGCTGCTCAAGTGTATTATGGAAAGAGCAGTTTAATTGTAAATATGAATTTCATAATAATTCTATGAATATTATATACCACCAGCAAGTAAGAAAATTACCATTGCTGGATAACCTCTAAAAAACTAGCCATGGAAGGGATGATGGCAGTTGTATAATGGCTTGAATAAGTAGCTATCATCCTCCTTGAGGAAGAGCAAGTTCTTCAATAAAGAGAGAGCTTCCCAGGTGGCACAATTTGTAATGAATCTGCCTGCCAATGCAGGAGATGCAGATTCGATCCTTGGATAGGGAAGGTCCCCTGAAGTAGGAAATGGCAACCCACTCCAATATTCTTGCATGGGAAATCCCATGCACAGAAAAGCCTAGCAGGTTACAGTCTTTGGGGCCACAAAGAGTGGACACAACTAAGTATGCATGTATGCAACAAAGAGAAGGGATAAGTTGGAAAGCAGAGGTAACTGCCTACAGGGATTAAGGTCTATCAGGTGTCGCCCAATGATTTCATGCATAAATGCTTGATGAATCTGGTTCTAGACACCCTGAGAATTCACTGTGTCTCCCCTTACAGAGCTTGCCAGGCTCTGATGATAGCAAGATTCAACAGGTTGCTTAAGTGATTGAAGTTGAAAGCCAGGCTCCACCCTTTGACTTGCCCCTGTTGTCCCCTTCTCCTCCTGCCTCAGTCTTTACCAACATCAGGGTCTTTTCCAATGAGTCAGTTCTTCGCATCAAGTAGCCAAAGTATTGGAGCTTCAGTTTCATCTTCAGTCCTTTCAATGAATATTCAGGACTGATTTCTGTTAGGATTGATCTCCTTGAAGTCCAAGAGACTCTCAAGAGTCTTCTCCAACACTACAATTCAAAAGCATCAGTTCTTCAGCACTCAGCTTTCTTTATAGTCCAGCTCTCACATCCATACATGACTACTGGAAAAACCATTGCTTTGACTAGATGGACCTTTGTTGGCAAATTAATGTCTCTGCTTTTTAATATGCTGTCTAGGTTGGTCATAGCTTTTCTTTCAAGGAGCAAGAGTCTTTTAATTTCATGGCTGCAGTCATCATCTGCAGTGATTTTGGAGCCCCCCAAAAATAAAGTCTGTCACTGATTCCATTGTTTCCCCATCTATTTGCCATGAAATGATAGGACCAGATGCCATGATCTTAGTTTTCTGAATGTTGAGTTTTAAGCCAGCTTTTTCATTTTCCTTTTTCACTTTCATCAAGAGGCTCTTTTATTCTTCTTTGCTTTCTGCCATAGGCGTGGTATCATCTGCATATCTGAAGTTATTAATATTTCTCCTGGCAATCTTGATTCCAGCTTGTGCTTCGTCCAGCCTGGCATTTTGCATGATGTACTCTGCATATAAGTTAAACAAGAGGGGTGACAAGATGCTTCCCAGGCTCAATATCATGGTAAAGAGGGAGACAGAGTCCTTGACTTCATGGAGTTCACAATCATGCTGAGCGGAAAACCGCTCATAAAGGGACAAAAAGGCAATGAACCATTATCCCTACCCAAGAACCAAAGATCAGATGGGTACAGCGGATGTAACCTGGTTGACATCGGTTCTGGGCAGCCTGGAGGTGTGATTCCTGCAGGGCTGTGGCACCTTCGTTGATGCATCTGCTCTGAGCTCCCTGACCCATTATGCTACAATTGCACCCAACAAAATGGCCCTCTTATGGAAAGAATGGAACTTCTTCCACCGCAATACAGAAGATGCAGGAGATGTGAGTTCAATCCCTGCATCAGGAAGATCCCCTGGAGGAGGGTGTGGCTACCCCCTCCAGTATTCTTGCCTGGAAAATTCCATGGACAGAGAAGCCTGGCGGGTTTCAGTCCATAGATTTGCAGAGTCGGACATGACTGAAGTGACTAATCGCACACACACAGCCTCATTCAATCANCCCCCTCCAGTATTCTTGCCTGGAAAATTCCATGGACAGAGAAGCCTGGCGGGTTTCAGTCCATAGATTCGCAGAGTCGGACATGACTGAAGTGACTAATCGCACACACACAGCCTCATTCAATCACAACAACTCACACTCTGCCTAGCCCTGCCATCCCCTGAGACCAAAATAAAGCCGAATGTTTCCCATCCTGATCTACCATCCATCCACTCTGGGTGTGTTAGACCCCCCTGAGTGTGCTGTTGCTGCTAAGTTGCTTCAGTCGTGTCCGACCCTGTGCGACCCCATAGATGGCAGCCTATTAGGCAGCCTTAGGTTAACTTTCTGAAGAATCTGAGAAGCAACCTATCAAAAGGCAATTTATTTCACTCCCTTTCTGGAAACGAATGACAGTTTTGGGAAGCATGGTGATGATTCTCAGTGGGTTCCTGGTAGCAGGCATGAGCTCTGTGATGTGGGGCCTCTTTCCACCACGGTGGGAAGGCAGAGGCCCCTGTTGCAGTTCTGTGTGCTCCCACATGAGAAGGAGTGTTGGCAGTTCAGGACTTTGAAAATCAAGGAGGAACACTGCTGCACACTGAATCCAGCGGTCAGCACCTTGGGCTGGGCAGAGATGCCCCAGTCCTGGATGCTNAGGCAGAGGCCCCTGTTGCAGTTCTGTGTGCTCCCACATGAGAAGGAGTGTTGGCAGTTCAGGACTTTGAAAATCAAGGAGGAACACTGCTGCACACTGAATCCAGCGGTCAGCACCTTGGGCTGGGCAGAGATGCCCCAGTCCTGGATGCTACCTAGCAGAGTGCACTTCTTGGCTCCTCACCAAGAGAGGGAGTGGGAAGGACTCTACAGTAGCTGTTGATGAGCTGCTTCTTTATGCCCAGGAGTGGTTTGAAATGAAACACATAGATTTTCTGTGTTCTTGGAGTAGCTTAAGCAGGACTGACAGTGTGGAGAATAAAAACATCATCTGGGAATTCATGTTGCTTCATTATGACATGTGGGATCTTAGTTCTCCAGCCAGGGGTCAAACCTGTACCCCCTGCAATGGAAGCTCAGAGTCTTAACTGCTGGGCTGCCGGGGAAGTTCCAATCTTGAGTGAATTGTATGGTCTCTCTGAGACCCAGTTTTCTTACCTGTGAAATTGAAATACTGACATCTTATAGGTGGTCAATAATTATGTATGTTAAGCAGTGTCTGGGGCCTAGTGGACATTCATTATGTGTTTACACCTTTTTCCTTCTAAAGCGAGTATGACTGACTACTTCCTTTTGCTCCTTAAGTCTGGGAGAAAGCAATATATGTCTTTGAGGGCTACAATGCCCTTTCCATTTATCATATACTGCATCCATCATTTGTTTTCTTTATCCTCCCAATAATTTTAATGAGTGAGAACTACAATGATGCCAATCTTATAAAGTGAAGCACAAAGAAATTAAGCATCTTGGTTAATGATCACAAAGATAGTACTTGTCCCAGGTATGACTTGTGTTCAAACAATGGACCCAAAGCCCCTTCTCTTTATAGTCTTTGATCTTTCTTTGAGATTTGCATGGAGTCTGCCTTTGTTGTGGCCAAAGATTAAGCCATGTTTAGCATTATCTCTGTCTACAGGGTGGCTTCCCAGGTGGCTCAATTGTAGAGAATTTGCCTGCCAATGCAGAAGACTCAGGAGCCATGGGTTCAGTCCCTCGGTTGAGAAGATCCCCTGGAGAAGGGAATGGCAACCCACTCCAGTATTCGTGCCTGGAAAATTCCATGGACAGAGGAGCCTGAGGGGCTACAGTTCATGGGGTCCCAAAGAGCTGGACATGATTGAGCAATTGAGCATGCCCACATGCTGTCTACTGGTCTTTTTATTTCCACTGTTATCAGAAACAACTTGCTATAAGGTCAGCTTCAGCCATGCTGAGCCTTCATTTGGGAAGGAGCAGCAGCATAAGGGTTAGGCTGAGTGTGGCCCCCTTTTTCTGTAGGACTGGAATACCACATTTTAATTTTGGTAAGGTCTCAGTTGTTTAGTCACTAAGTTCCCCAGGTGTGTGGGAAACTGTGGCCTGCCTTTCACTTAATTCAGTGTCATTTTTCTTCACCCTTTATGTTCCTAGAGAGGCCTTTCTGGATTGTACTATCTAAAACAGCACTTCCTTTATTATTGCTTTCTACCTCCTTACTCTTTTTTATTTTTATTTTCAATACTGTTTTTTAACCATATGAAATATTATATACTACATTTAATTGTCTGTTTTTCACTACTGGAATTAAAACTCTGTGGAGTAAATACTGTCTGTTCTGTTCTTGCAGTATATGTAAAATGACCCATTCAGTTAAATAAAGGGGAAGTTTGTTAGGACCATAGGTGATGGTGCTTCAAATGGTAAAGAGTCTGCCTGCAATCTGGGAGACCCAGGTTCTATCCCTGGGTCGGAAGATCCCCTGGAGAAGGAAATGGCAACCTAGTCCAGTATTCTTGCCTGGAAAATCCCGAGGATGGAGGAGCCTGGCAGACTACAGTCCACAGGATCTCAAAGAGTTGGACATGACTGGGTGACTTCACTTTTGTTAGGAAAAATACAAACTCTACAGAAAGAAGAAAAAAAGAGAGTGCATATTTCTTCTAATGACTATCCTGTAATCATCAAAAAGAGTAGACCAAAGTATTAACATATTTTGATCACTGCAGAAAGGTGTGTGTGTATGTGTGTTAGTTACTCAGTCATGTCCAACTCTTTGTGACCCCATGCTCGTAACTTGTCCGACTACTCCGTCCATGGAATTCTCCAGGCAAAATACTGGAGTGGGTAGCCATTCCTTTCTCCAGGGGATCTTCCTGACCCAGGGATGGAACCCAGGTTTCCTGCATTGCAGGCAGATCCTTTACCATCTGAGCCTCCAGGGAAGCCCGCAAAGAGGTGTATCTTCCTTTAATTAAGACAAGAATTCCTTTAAGGATNGTGGGTAGCCATTCCTTTCTCCAGGGGATCTTCCTGACCCAGGGATGGAACCCAGGTTTCCTGCATTGCAGGCAGATCCTTTACCATCTGAGCCTCCAGGGAAGCCCGCAAAGAGGTGTATCTTCCTTTAATTAAGACAAGAATTCCTTTAAGGATGTTAATTTCCCTTTACTGTTATCTCATTAAGCAACTTTTCTATCACTCAGTCAGTTTTCTAATTACCTTGTTCCTAGGCAAGACTGTGAATGCAGAGCTATTGGGCATAAGCAATCTGATCACTAGAGTTGTTCATTCCCACTGTTTTTGTATCTCCCTTAGTAATCAGTAAAGTGATGTTCTTGTTTATAAAGAAACATCAGATCTAAAATTTAGGTAAACTCACAAAATCAGGTTTATGAACCTGGAAAGCCAAGGTCTCAGCTCTCCACTGTGATTTTCCTCCAACAGGTGGCAGCCGTGATGAAGCACATCTGAAAAGATTACCCAACCTTATCCATGACTCTCTGCAATCCAGAGAGGCATATACATTTTGAGACTGGTTAGATTCAAGTTCATATTTGTTTAGATGTAGCAATTGTGGATCTTCATAATTAACCTAAATGAGTTTAAGGTTTATAGAGTTTTACTGGGAGAAAAGGGAGACATTGCTGTAGCATTGACCACACAATTTACGTTTAATGGACAGATTTTCATTTCGTGATATGCAGCAGTACAAAGCAAAAATGCTGCAGACATTTTTCTCTCAGTAGCTCCCTAATAAAGCTTAAACTGGCCAACTGCCATGCCCTTCAGGACTCCAGAAATACAAACAGGAAGTTAACATTTCCATACCAATAAGAATTCTATAATAAAAGCTGAGGGAAAACAATAAAGCAGTAGGTCAGGATAAAAGCAATTTACCTTTTATTAACATGCTAACACTATATTGGAATAAATTTTAAATATTAAAATGAAAGAGTAAAATTAGAGTAACATTTATAATCAAATGACCTTTTTTTTTTTTTTTCATTTTTAGGCATGGCTTCCTTCTTGTCTTATAGCAAGGTGTGAACTTATAGAGCATTTCTANTGCTAACACTATATTGGAATAAATTTTAAATATTAAAATGAAAGAGTAAAATTAGAGTAACATTTATAATCAAATGACCTTTTTTTTTTTTTTTCATTTTTAGGCATGGCTTCCTTCTTGTCTTATAGCAAGGTGTGAACTTATAGAGCATTTCTAACTTCCCTCAACTTGTAAGTTCTGTTGTGTCATCCATTAATAATTTTGCCCAAGCAAGCCTTTATTTCAGGCATAAATGTTCTTTTCAAAGAAAAGATGATTCTTGTATGATTTGTCATATTGGTTATTTGCTGATATTCACTCCATTATTGTGAGAAGCCATGTACACTAATGTGTTAGTCACTCAATCATGTCCAACTCTTTGTGACCCCACGAACTGTAGCCCCCCAGGTTCTTCTGTCCATGGAATACTCCAGGCCAGAATACTGGAATGTGTTGCCATTTCCATCTCCATATACACTAATGAGTGTAATGAAAAGAGTGATTTTAAGCAAATCAGATCTTCTTTGATTTGATTCTTCAGACATCCCTAGTAAGCCAAGAGGGTGACAGATTGTCCTTTAGGCATAGACATAGCCTAGAAGTGGTAAACGTTCCTTGAGTTTCCTGTACTTGGACCTTTCCTTTCCAAACTATTGAACATTCCTTTCCTCTAACTATGACAGATGATATGGTGGCTTTCTAAGACAGTGAAAAGATATTCAACACTGTGCAGAGGAAGGATGAACTGAAGGCCAAGAAGAGAGAAAAGGTACATTCCCAGGTTGAGATGAGTGACCAGGAGATAGGGTGTTTAGTTCCACAAACCATGAAGTTGTTACTGTAATCTTGAGCTGTGCAAGCCTCCATGGCCTTCTGTTCCTATCAACTGATGGACTTATAAAGGAGATAAAGTTGCTAACAGTTGGAACATTGATACAGAAAATTAGAATCCCTTTCCCTGTGATGGAATCTATTTTTTGTCAATTATCTTTTATTGTTTAAGGAATACGTATTCAGTTTCTTTAAATGATCTAAGTGCCTTAATATCTTTCACTTTAAAATTGTGTTGAGCACCAAATAAGATCCAAGTAAATTCTCATCCATAAATGCTTCTTTATCCTCTTTTCTTTTCTCACTTTACCTCTTATTCCTGAAATGTGATTTTGATGTGGGACAGGCATGCTGATTTTGAAATAGTTGCAACCCTGAACATAGCAGTTTACACAGAATCCATAGAAAATATCTCTTTCTAAATCTACTTACTAGTGCTAGAATGTCCTCCCTTAATTGGATTGACAATAAGCTATAGTACTGATGAGACAGAAACATGAGCTCCTCAACTTAAAAAGTGCANGTCTAGTCAAGGCTATGGTTTTTCCTGTGGTCATGTGTGGATGTGAGAGTTGGACTGTGAAGAAGGCTGAGCACTGAAGAATTGATGCTTTTGAACTGTGGTGTTGCAGAAGACTCTTGAGAGTCCGTTGGACTGCAAGGAGATCCAACCAGTCCATTCTGAAGGAGATCAACCCTGGGATTTCTTTGGAAGGAATGATGCTAAAGCTGAAACTCTAGTACTTTGGCCACCTCATGGGAAGAGTTGACTCATTGGAAAAGACTCTGATGCTGGGAGGGATTAGGGGCAGGAGGAGAAGGGGACGACAGACGATGAGATGGCTGGATGGCATCACCAACTCGATGGACGCGAGTCTGAGTGAACTCCGGGAGTTGGTGATGGACAGGGAGGCCTGGCGTGCTGCGATTCATGGGGTCATGAAGAGTCGGACACGACTGAGCGACTGAACTGAACTGAACTGAAAGGATAGCAAGAATTTGAAGAAACTTGTGAAAGTGTGAATCCAAAATGCTTTACAGTTTTTAAGCTGTTTTTGCTAATATTTTAAAGTTGCTTATCCATACCATACTGAACATTTTTTTTTTCCCGTAAGTGAAATGTCTCTATGGAACTTTCTCAAAAGGTTCTATTTAGATGTTATTTTTAAAAACTGAAACATTTTTTTTTTGCTAACCTACATAATATTTAATTAGATAATATAATGGCAATAACAAGTTCAAAAGGTATGAGTAGGTTTAAGATCAAATCCAGCTGTCTATGGTAGCAGGTTGGAGCAGGAGTCAGGCTGTGCCCCTGACAGTGTTCACTGGTTATGCACAAGGCATGCAACTGAGAAGCCCCTGGGGTAGAAACTGTAGATTGCTAGTTTGTCACACAGTGCCTGACATACAGTATGTGCTCAATAGCTGCTGAATTTGAATGTTTACCTTCTGTACTATCTATCATAAGTCTTAAGGATTTGATAGTAAGTGCTCAGTAAATGTTGAATTATTTTCAGTCTTACATGGAATTAAGTGAGTTAACCCTCTATTCATCTATGAATTTTTGGCAATGCTATATTAAAAATTACACTTGGAATATGACTCCCACAAGGGCAGATCTGCCTAACTGTTTTGCCAGCAAAGTTGGCCCATAGTAGGTACTCAATGATCATTTTGTGAAAGCATAATTTTATTGAGTCTTCTGCCTTCTAAAGAGACTTTTAGACCGGAATGGGTCTCAAATTGGTCTCTAATACTTTTCTCAAACTTTATAAGTCGGCAAACTTCTCGTGCAAACTTTTTTTCTTTTTTTTAATTTACGAAATTCCAGAAAAATTCTTCTGAGGAAGTTCACTGTATATAGATGAAACTGATAAAGGGGCTCAGGTCATCATCTCACCCTTCCACTCTTCTTCCTGTTCTAATGATCCCACACAGCTGAATCCCCAGAACACTAAAGGTTCTTTGGAGCACACTTCCAATATCTCTAATCTGGTTCCTACTTTAATTTTCGAAACAGGTAAATGTGGTGAGGCCATGGTGTTTAAATGACCTAAGGTCACATAGCTGTGTGTGTATGGTAAAGCCAAGCCGTGAGCGCATGTCTTCTGACTCTCATGTTCAGTTCAGTTCAGTCACTCAGTTGTGTCCGACCCTTTGTGACCCCATGGACTGCAGCACACCAGGCCTCCCTGTCCATCACCAAATCCCGAAGCTTGCTCAAATTCATGTCCATCAAGTCAGTGGTGCCATACACCCATCTCATCCTCTGCCGTCCCCTTCTCCTCCTGCCTTCAGTCTTACCCAGCATCAGGTCTTTTCATATAATTCAGTTCTTTGCATCAGGTGGCCACGGTATTGGAGTTTCAGCTTTAACATCAGTCCTTCCAAAGAATATTCAGGACTGATTTCCTTTAGGATTGACTGGTTGGATCTCCTTGCGGTCCAAGGGACTCAAGAGTCTTCTCCAACACCACAGTTCAAAAGCATCAATTCTTGGACACTCGGTTTTCTTTATGGACCAACTCTCACATCCATAGATGTGAGTCACATCCATGACTACTAGGAAAAATAGCTTTGACTGGACAAAGCTTTGTTGGCAAAGTAATGTCTCTGCTTTTTAATATGCTGTCTAGGATGGTCATAACTTTTCTTCCAGGGAGCATGTATCACTTAATTTCATGGCTGCAGTCACCGTCCACAGTGACTTTGGAGCCCAAGAAAATGAAGTCTGCCACTGTTTCCACTGTTTCCCCATCTATTTGGCTTGACGTGATGGGACTTGATGCCACGATCTTAGTTTTCTGAATGTTGGGTTTTAAGCCACCTTTTTCACTCTCCTCTTTCACTTTCATCAAGAGGCTCTTTAGTTCTTTGTTTTCTGCCATAAGGGTGGTGTCATCTGTGTATCTGAGGTTAATATTTCTCCTGGCAGTCTTGATTCCAGCTTGTGCTTCATCTAGCATGGCATTTCGCATGATGTACTCTGCATGTAAGTTAAATAAGCAAGGTGACAGTATACAGCCTTGATATACTACTTTCCCAATTTGNTGTATCTGAGGTTAATATTTCTCCTGGCAGTCTTGATTCCAGCTTGTGCTTCATCTAGCATGGCATTTCGCATGATGTACTCTGCATGTAAGTTAAATAAGCAAGGTGACAGTATACAGCCTTGATATACTACTTTCCCAATTTGGAACCAGTCTGTTGTTCCACATCTGTTTCTAACTTTTGCTTCCTGACCTGCATACAGATTTCTCAGGAGGCAGGTAAGGTGGTCTGGTATTACATCTCTTTAAGAATTTTCAGCAGTTTGTTGTGATCCACATAGTCAAAGGCTTTGGCATAGTCAATAAAGCAGAAATAAATGTTTTTTTGGAACTCTCTTGCTTTTTTGATGATCCAACGGAAGTTGGCAATTTGCTNAGATGGCGACCGTGGCACACAGCCCGGACCTTGGTACCAGGGTAATATGGCTCACAGCCAGAAACTCGGTGCAGTGCGACCGCTGCACACAGCCTGATCCTCAGTGAAGGGCAACCACAGCACACAGCCCGGACCCCGGTACAAGGCTACCTCAGCACACAGCCTGGACCTTGGCACAAGGCTACTACGACACACAACCCTGACCTCGGTGCAAGGCTAACATGGCACCCAGCCCAAACCTCGGCGCAGTGCGACGACTGAACACAGCCTGAAATTCAGTGAAGGGCAACTGTGGAACACAGCTCGGAAATCGTCGCCAGCCAACCATGGAACACAGCCCAGACTTCGGCGCAGGGCGACCACGGCACACAGCCGAAACATCGGCACAGGGCTACCACGGCACACAGCCCGAACTTCTGTGAAGTGTGACCGCAGCACACAGCCCAGAAATCTTTGCAGGGCGACTGCAGCACAGAGCCCGAAATTAATCGCTAGCCGACGGCNGGGATGATCCAGAGAGACGTTGTGGGGTGGGAGGGGGAGGGGGATTCGGGATTGGGAGCTTGTGTACACCTGTGGTGGAGTCATGTCGATGTATGACAAACCCAATAGAGTATTGTAAAGTCAAATTAAAAAATAAATAAATTAATTAATTAAAAAAAAAAAGTAGATGTAATTCAGAGCCCGGGGCTCTCATCAAGACTCCACTGCGCTGGATGAGACGGGGGCCCTAGCTTGAGCTGGTAATAAACCCATTTGTGCTTTTGCATTGCTGTGGACATCTTATTCTCTCAGTTTTGGGGACTCGGACTTCGGGCATAACAATACTGAAGCTGAAACTCCAGTACTTTGGCCACCTCATACGAAGAGTTGACTCATTGGAAAAGACTGTGATGCTGGGAGTGATTGGGGGCAGGGGGAGAAGGGGACGACAGAGGATGAGATGGCTGGATGGCATCACCGACTCGATGGACGTGAGTTTGAGTAAGCTCCGGGAATTGGTAATGGATAGGGAGGCCTGGCATGTTGCAGTTCATGGGGTCGCAAAGTGCTGGACAGCACTGCAGGACTGAACTGAACTGAAGCAGGGCATTTATGCTTCCAGGCCCTGCCCTGTGGCTACCTGAGCCTAAGTAACAGTGTTATATCCACTGTGTGCCTGGGGCACTTCCTCTCAAGTCTTCCTTCCCTGTTCCTGCTGCAGCACTAAACACCCACATGCTGGAGGCCATTTTCCAAAGAAAGGCTTGGAAACAGTCTTGCTGCAATCAAAGCCAAGCTTTGATTGGCTTGGGCCACAATACAAAAACTGGTTCTCCTGCTCTCACTATAATATTCACACCTATCATTTACATCTTAGAGTGTTATTGTAAGAATTTAATGAGATAATAAGTCTTAACATGGGGTGTGGCCCTTGGCAATGTCTTAATAAGTAATATGAATCATTGACATGGTCACCAAGGGAGACAAAAGATAGCAGTGTTTATGAGCACAGACTCCGGAATCAGACACCCCAGACCTGAATCTTGTCTCTGCATCTTATTAGTTCTGTGACCGTGGATAAGTTATTGGTAGAAGGCTCAGCTACTGTTCTCCCTAAGGATGCAAGCATGTATTCTCCTCTGAATCAGATTTTCTCCATTCCACATTGCTCCATTCTGTCCCCTAACCCTCTTCACTGCAGAGGGAAATGGTAAACCACTCCAGTATTCTTGCCTGGAGAATCCCTTGGACAGAGGTGCTTGGTGGGCTGTAGTTCATGGGACTGCAGGGAGTCAGGCAAAACTGAGTGATTAACACAATCCTCTTCACTATTACCACCACCACCTCCACCACTAGAGAGTAATTCATGAAGCTATATGTCCCCTATGTTTCAGCACCCAAGTAATAGAGCAGATATTCTCTGCCCGTGTCTGGACCCACCCAAATATCAAACAGAGATCACTTCTTGGGCACTGAAGTGCAAACTGTAACATAGATTTAACAGAGCATTTCTTTCTCCAATAGGGCTCCCAGTACTCAAAGATGAGGGGCTCTTTCATTCCATAAGTTGCTTCTGTTTTATCCTAGCCAGGTGGCTGAATCTTCATCCATCACCCACCCCCCAATTCATCCATTTCTTTTCTACATAAAGACACAAGGAACATAAGGAATTTGGTTCAAACTCCTAATAAGTACACTGTTGTTAAGCTTAGTAAATTCCCCATTTTTAACAAATAGTGTAGTAATTTAAAAAAATTCTTTGGCAGGTCACTAAAATCTACAGTGGCCATAGTGCCCCCAGAATGGATTCTAATTGCATTGCTAGTCTTCCTTTCACGTAGTTCCTGTTTGAAGCTTTAGTTTTGCAAAGACTGAGCTTCTTTAATATGTACTGTAGATTAAAAGCAAGAAAATTCCATCAACAGAGCATTAAACTTAAAAATCTAAATGCTAAAGGGCTAGAAATTCAACCTAATTAAAACAGCTGAATGCAGAGTCACAATTAAACAGTGAGAGAATTATGGAAAAGTAAATATTTACACACACATTGTACACTTATTAGGGTTTACAAAGAAACGCTTCTCATCTGCACAGCTTTTCTTTGTAATGATATTGTTATGAGGCAATAAATGTGCTTATAGTTAATAACAGATGTTAAATGGCATAATTCATCCAGAAACTCACTAATTACTGCAGAAGCGCTAGACAAATGCACAGCATCATATGCGAGGTCTTTCTTCTCTATTAGTTTATAAAGGGAAAGAAAAGGTCACTTTTAGAAACAGACATACTTAGAGTAAAGCCTTAGATATTTAAATGAAATTTTTAAACACTTGAACATTACAATGAGCTTCCACTTCTAGAGAGTTCATGCTTCATTCAGAGAAAACAAATTGGCCTAAATGAGTTTGAGATAACTTGGCCACTCTAGTGGTAGTTGTTTCCTAAATAAGTTCAGTGAGAAAGCCCTATATTTTAAGCATATTTTAAACATTACATGCTGTCTTTAAGATGACGTTTATACCATCAAAGATTTCATATTCCTTTAGTCTAATCCTTCTCTCCTTACAAGGGTATAGGGACAAGCAAGGAGAAGGCAGAGCAGAGCATAATGCAATTTTCTTTTACAACGATTACATAGAGAAGAGGTGGGAATTACAAATGCTTAAAATAATTTTTCATAAAATATTTGGGTAGACTGAATAGAAAAATTAAAACCAAGAGGCATCTTTTGTTTTCCTGGATAATCACTGTGACATACCCTCCCCTCTTAACAGTGCTGACTATCATTCTACTCTGTAATGTTCAGTTGTTTTCTCCACTTCCATGTTGTTTCTTTAAAATTGGAATATAGTTGATTTGCAATATTAGTTTCAAGTGTATAACACAGTAATTCAGTATTTTTACAGATTTAGTTCAGTTGCTCTGTCGTTTCTGACTCTCTGCGACCCCATGAACTGCAGCACGCTAGGCCTCCCTATCCATCACCAACTCCCAGAGCTTACTCAAACTCATGTCCATCACGTCAATGATGCCATTCAACCATCTCATCCTCTGTTGACCCCTTCTCCTCCCTCCTTCAATCTTTCCCAATATCAAGGTCTTTTCAAATGAGTCAGTTCTTTGCATCAGGTGGCTGGAGTATTGAGTTTCAGCTTCAACATCAGTCCTTTCAATGAATATTAAGGACTGATTTCCTTTAGGGTTGACTGGTTGGATCTCCTTGCAGTCCAGGGGACTCTCAAGAGTCCTCTCCAGCACCACAGTTCAAAAGCATCAATTCTTAGGTGCTGAGTTTTCTTTATAGTCCAACTCTCACATCCATCCATACTGGAAAAACCATAGCTTTGACTAGATGGACCTTTGTTGGCAAAGTAATACCTCTGTTTTTTTATATGCTGTCTAGGTTGGTCATAGCTTTTCTTCCAAGGAGTAAGCGTCTTTTAATTTCATGGCTGCAGTCACCATCTGCAGTGATTTTGGAGCCCAAGAATTATACTCCATTAAAAAATAATGGCTACAATCTCCTCTTTTATGGGATTAAGAGACACTTCCATGCTGTCTTNCCAAGGAGTAAGCGTCTTTTAATTTCATGGCTGCAGTCACCATCTGCAGTGATTTTGGAGCCCAAGAATTATACTCCATTAAAAAATAATGGCTACAATCTCCTCTTTTATGGGATTAAGAGACACTTCCATGCTGTCTTAATGTATGTGTTAGTCACTAAATCATTTACGACTCTTTGTGACCCATGGACTGTGGATTGCCAGGCTCCTCTATCCATGGGATTTTCCAGGCCACAACACTGGAGTGAGTTGCCATTCCCTACTCAAGGGGATCTTCCTAACCCAAAGATCAAACCCAGGTCTCCCACACTGCAGGCAGATTCTTTACCACCTGAGCTATCTGGGAAGCCCCTGTCTGAATGATGGTGCCCATTGAAATGTTTGCAGTTGATTTGCACTATATTTTATAAAGCGTTACTTCTTGGATTTCATTTCTATTGGTCTTCAAGATCAGAGGGCTTGCTTTCCATCTTGAGTAAAATAAAATCAGATTGCTTAAGTTAAAACAGTAAACTTTCCTGAAGTTTTTAGTTTGTATAAACACAGAACATTCAATGAGCGAAAGAGAAGTGTGAAGGGGAGAATGTTGTTTGGGACAGAAACAAAAAGAGAGATAAACTGTGCCTTTAGTTTTCTATGGGATAGAAACAATGATACCAAATCTCAATTTCTTCACAATGTTAAATTGTCCCTTTTTTATTGTGGAAAGCCTGGTGGCCAAATGATTCTTTTAATGCCATTGAGTAGGATCACCTGAGTCTCTTTCTTTTTTGGTTCTCTGAAGAATAACTTCCCCTGATAAAATAAAAACTTGACAATGAAAATCAATGTGTATCCGTCACTAAATTGGTTTGAGTCAGGGGAGAATTTCTTTCCTTCCATATTATCTTTTGGAACAATTTGGGAAGAAATCTGCTTAGGAAAGAGGCAAAAAGGGTTTATTTTAGAGATAGAATGTACTAGACTTATGCTTCTCAAACTTCCAAGGACACATAAATAATCCAGGGATCTTTTTAGAGGACAGATTCTGACTCAAGAGGTCTGCAGTGGCCCTGCCATCCTGCACATCTAACAAGTTCCCAGGTGATATCAACTCCACTGCCTGCAGACTACACTGTGAGCAGTGAAGGCCCACAGGACCTCTGGCAGTCTCATCTAAATCTGGTACCTTGCACAATCCTGCTCGAATCATCAGTTGCAGAGTTCTGCAAAAAGGAAGCAAAGTACAAGCTCATATTGAGTCTTAAATTAGAAAGCTGGAAGGGTATTTAAGGGGAACCCTGATTTATATCCCATCCTGTGGTGTTCTATAGTATCACATAGAAACCATTCCAGATGGTTAGGAAAGAATGTGTTTATAATAAACTCCTTTGAAGATAGCCTGCAACATTGCTTGGTAAATTAATTCCATTTTTAATAACCTCTATCATATTTAGCAGATACTCCCTCTGCTATATCACCAGTTAATTCTTTCTGTCCAGACTTCATTAAGGCAGAAAATTTCTCTAAATGATACCCTTCCATAAACTCAAAAACTATTCACTAATATATAATCTCATAGTTTCCATTCTATACACTAAACTATCTCACATGGTTTAGACTTTTCTCAGTGGGACATTTTCCAACCCTTTAATCATTTGGGTAATCTTATCCAAATGATGTCATCCCCCCCCCCCCAACCCCACCGGAGAGTGATTTATTCTATCCTCAGTTCAAAAACATCCATCCTCTTCTTTGTTTTCATTCTTTCAGTCCCTAATGGCTCACATCTTTTCAAGAATTTCTATATCATCTTTATGGATCATTACTTCTTTAAGATCTTTGGTGAGTTAATTGTCAAATTTTCAGTGTTGTTAGTTTATTCTTTTACAAAGTAAGAGACAATAATTAGGAGACAAAATTATCATCATGTTGTACCTCTGATGTTCTGTACTTGGTTGTTCATCTCTGAAATAATCTAATTGTTTTCTAAGTAGTTCATAAATTATCCACATACAAGGCACATGAANTGTTAGTTTATTCTTTTACAAAGTAAGAGACAATAATTAGGAGACAAAATTATCATCATGTTGTACCTCTGATGTTCTGTACTTGGTTGTTCATCTCTGAAATAATCTAATTGTTTTCTAAGTAGTTCATAAATTATCCACATACAAGGCACATGAACTAAATTATAGGGCCTTCTAAAAGAAAACAATGATATTCTATATTTAGCTTTACTGAAATATACAATATACTACACATTTATAAATATACAACTTGAACTTTTTTTTTTTTTTGNCTAAGTAGTTCATAAATTATCCACATACAAGGCACATGAACTAAATTATAGGGCCTTCTAAAAGAAAACAATGATATTCTATATTTAGCTTTACTGAAATATACAATATACTACACATTTATAAATATACAACTTGAACTTTTTTTTTTTTTTGGCCATCTGAACTATCTTTAAATGTATGTTTCAGTAGTGTTAAGTATATTCACATTGTTGTAAATATCTAACCTTTTAATACTTACAAACCTAGCCCTGAGTAGTATTCAACAAATACTGCACATCAACATGTTCAGTTCAGTTGCTCAGTCATGTCTGACTCTTTGCAACCCCATGGACTGCAGCACGTCAGGCTTCTCTGTCCATCATTAACTCCAGGAGCTTACTCAAACTCCTGTCCATTCAGTTGGTGATGCTATCCAACCATCTCACCCTCTGTCATCCCTTTCTCCTCCAGCCTTCAATCTTTCCCAGCATCAGGGACTTCTCCAGTGAGTAAGTTCTTCCCATCAGGTGGCCAAAGAATTGGAGTTTCAGCTTCAGCATCAGTCCTTCCAATGAATATTAAGGACTGATTGCCTTTAAGATGGATTGGTTGGATCCCCTGGCAGCCCAAGGTACTCTCAAGAGTCTTCTCCAACACCACAGTTCAAAAGCATCAACTCATCGGTGCTCAGCTTTCTTTATAGTCCAACTCTCATATCTATACATGACTACTGGAAAAACTATAGCTTTGACTAGATGGACCTTTGTTGGCAAAGTAATGTTTCTACTTTTTAGTATGCTGTCTAGNCTTTCTTTATAGTCCAACTCTCATATCTATACATGACTACTGGAAAAACTATAGCTTTGACTAGATGGACCTTTGTTGGCAAAGTAATGTTTCTACTTTTTAGTATGCTGTCTAGGTTGGTCATAACTTTTCTTCCAAGGAGCAAGTGTCTTTTAATTTCATGGTTGTGGGCACCATCTGCAGTGATTTTGGAGCCCCAAATATAAAGTCTGTCACTATTTCTATTGTTTCCCCATCTATTTGTCATGAAATGATGGGACTAGATGCCATGATCTTAGTTTTCTGAATGTTGAGTTTTAAGTCAGCTTTTTCATTCTTCTCTTTCACTTTTATCAAGAGGCTCTTTAGTTCTTCGCTTTCTGCCATAATGTGGTCTCATCTGCATATCTGAGGTTATTGATATTTCTCCCAGGAATCTTGATTCCACTTTGTGCTCCATCCAGCCCAGCGTTCCTCATGATGTACCCTGCATATAAGTTAAATAAGCAGGGTGACAATATACAGCCTTGACATACTCCTTTCCTGATTTGGAACCAGTGTATTGTTCCATGTTCAGTTCTAAATGTTGCTTCTTGACCTGCATAGAGATTTCTCAGGAGACAAGTCAGGTGGTCTGGTATTCNATGCCAATCTCAATGCCTGTAATTGTAGTGTACTGAACACTTACAGGAAATTGTGTAAGAATTTGTTTAAATGGAATGCTGCCCTCTTATGGTTACACAAATTCTTCTAGAGCCAAACATAAAATCGTAGTCTCGAGTTAGGGCAGTTAATAGAGGGGTTTAATTAGTGTAATGACCCAAAAAATGTAAGCCACACTTAGATTTTACAAACTACAAATTAGAGTGGCATAGAAGTGACTCATTGCAAGTTCATATATCTTGGTAACATACAGCCAAGGATAGAACCCAGTTTGTTGCTTTTCTCCTTATTTTAATAATGCATATTTGAACATAATTTTAATTTCTACTTTCATAATTCAGATATTTCAGTGGAAATCACAAACATCAATTTTATCAAAGGAATTAAAATAAGATTAATTGTAATAAATCAAGATGATGTCAACACTTTCTAAACATTAGAGGACTTCAGCATCTTATCAATTCAGAAAATTTGGAAAGCTCTCAAATATCAAACTTAAAAACTTCCAGTTTTCAGGACATTTTCTTTATATTCTTCCGAGATCATTCTTATCATCTGAGGAATCCACAGAACCAGTTTAATACATATCTAAAATGTGGATGTCTGTCAAATACTAGATAAAAGCATTTTATTTTTCCTAAAAATTTCCCTCTTTCATGGGATAACCATTTGCATTTTTATTTTTGTTCTCAAGGCTTGTTTTTATTTGAGTCAGCTTTATTAAGGTATAATCTACCTACCAAATTATATATACTTTAGTGTATAGTTGAATGAGTTTTGATAAATACCTATAATAATGTAAACACAAGATACAGAGCACACACACATAGATCCAGAACGTATATTAGCGTATCACCCAAGAAAGTGTGCCTGTGCTTCGTTTCAGTCATTCTCCCCATTCTGGTCCCAGGCAACCGTGCATCTCTTTTCTGTCTTATCTGTAAAGATTAGATGTGATTTACATAGACCTTCATATATAAGAACTTATAAAGTAGATACGCTTTCATGTCTGGCTTCTTTCTTTCAGCATAATGGTTTAATTTTCATCATTGTTGTCTGTTTATCAGTATTTTCTTCCTGTTGAGTTGTATTTCATAGTATGGATGTACCACAATATTCATCTTCTCACTATCTATTGGATATTTGGGTCATTTCTAGGTTTTTTAATCTTTACTAAAAAAAATACTGCTGTGAAAATTCATGTAGAAGTCATAGTGTGGTCAAATGTTTTCATTTCTCTTAGGTAAATACCTACAAGTACAATTGTTGGCTCATATAATGTGTATGTCTAACTTTGTAGGACACCGCTACACTGTCATTCAAAGTGATCATATGATTTTACATTTCTACCAGAACTATATGAGAGTTCTAGTTGCTTCAAATTCTTGCCACCACTTGGTGGCATCAGTATTTTTAATTTGAGCTATTCTTGTAGTTCCTAGGCATCTCATTTCAGTAGGAGTTTTGATTTGCATAATCAAAATCTAATGATGAATCATTTAAAACCTTTTTTCATGTGCCTATTAACCATTGAAATATATATATTTTAATGATGTGTCTGGCTAAATCTTTTGGCCATAAAAAAATTAATTTGCAGCTTGTATTCGAGTTGTAAGTATGCTTTATATATTCTAGATGCCTATCTTTTTTCAGGTATATGTATTGTCAACATTTTTTCTCTCAGCCTGGTTTGCCTTTTCTTTATCTTTCTGGCCATGCAGAATGGCGTCTGGAATCTTAGCTACCCAACCAGGGATCAAACCTGCGCCCCCTGCAGTTGAAGAGCGGCATCTGAACATATGGAACATATATGAACATTTCTCTACCAAATAATGGTTAAGAAGTCTCATGTGCTGTAGGCCTGAACCTTGGAGGACAAAAGTCAGCCTTGGGACCTTTGTCCTTTCTTGTCAGAACAGATAATAACATTTATTTTGGTGAGGTTTCCTGAACCTTGTGACTTGAGTGCAAGAACAAAGGATCTGATGCCAAGATGTTTGCAACAACAAACCCCCCATCCCCACCCACTGCACTGCCATCTTCCCTATAAAAGTGCTTTGCTGAAAGTTTTAGGGAGAATTTTGGGGTTTTTAAGACTGGAGCAACCAGTCTCCTTGTATGGCCCTGCAACAAACATTTCTCTGCTCCAAACTCTGATGTTTTGGTATTGTTTTTGGCCTCACTGTGCGTCAGGTACATGGATTTACATTAGATAACAATGGGACCGCTTGTGGAACTGCTTCTGGAGAGTGGAAAAAAGAAGGCCGACACATATATATTCTAAGCAGAACTTTAGAACTCCGTGTAGGTAAAAAGAAAAAAATCCCAAAAGCGTCCAGAGAGAAAAACAAGGGACTTACAAAGGAACAAGAAAGATTGATATAGAATCCTCATTTTAAAAACTGGCTCCAGAAAACATTTAAGCAGTATCTTCAGTATGCTGAGAAAAAGGATTATGAGCCTTGAATTTAATGCCCAGACCAATTATCATTCACATAAATGGCAAAATAATGACAGAGGAAGACATGCTTAGACTTGGAATATTTATCACTGCAAACTCTGTCGGAAATGTTTATTAAAGTTGTATTTCAACAAACTTTAAAAAAAATGTTCAAGCTGCATTTCACCAGAAACATTTATAAGCAACAAAACCAGTAAAACATTTTCTTCAGAATAATAGTGCTCTGATTTCAGCTCTAAGAGGTAGAGCTTAGCAGTCAACATTTCTGCCCTTATAACAAGAAAAAGCTGACAGACTAAAAATCAGCCAGTTTTCTTGGACCCATTAAAGAACCAGGGTCACATGGCAAACTCCAGAGTCAGATATGACAGACCATTACAAAATTTTAAATTACTACATTAAAAGTTCTAATGGAAAAAGTAGACAGCACCTGAAGGAACAGGTAGATAATGTAAGCACAGAGATGACTCGCCTAAGAAAGAATCAAATGAAAATGCTACAAATAAAAAACAAAGTAACAAAAGTGAAGAATGTGTTTGATGGGTTGATTACTAGACTGGACATGGCTGAGGAAAGGATCAGTGAAGTTGAAAATAGTTCAAATTTCCCAAACTGAAATACAAAGAGAAAAAAATAATGAACAAAACAGAGCAGTATACATAAAACAGAATACATCAAACAACATCAAAAGATGCGACATACCCATAACTGGAATATCAGAAGGAAAAGAAAAAGAGAATGGAGAAGAAGAGATACTTGAAGTAATGATGCTCAACCGTTTTTTAAAATTAGTTGTTGTTCAGTCAGTCATGTCCGACTCTTTGCCACCCCATGGACTGTGGCACACCAGGCTGCCCTGTCCATCACCAACTCCTGAAGCTTGCACAAACTCATGTCCAGTGAGTTGGTGATGTCATCCAACCATCTCATCCTCTCTTGTCCCCTTCTGCTCCTGCCTTCAATCTTTCCCAGCATCAGGGTCTTTTCCAGTGAGTCAGTTCTTTGCATCAGGTGGCCAAAGTATTGGAGTTTCAGCTTCAGCATCAGTCCTTCCAATGAATATTCAGGACTGATTTCCTTTAGGATTGACTGGTTGGATCTCTTTGCAGTCCAACGGACTCTCAAGAGTCTTTTCCAACTTCATAGCTCAAAAGCATCAATTCTTTGGTGCTCAGCTTTCTTTATAGTCCAACTCTCACATCCATACATGACTACTGGAAAAACCATAGCTTTGACCATACAGATCTTTGTTGGCAAAGTAATGTCTCTGCTTTTTAATATGCAGTCTAGGTTGGTCATAACTTTTCTTCCAAGAAACAAGCATCTTTTAATTTTATGGCTGCAGTAACCATTTTAAATTTTCATGGCTGCAGTAACAATTTTAAAACTAGTGACCAATATCAAACCACAGGTTCAGGAATCTTAGTACACCAAGCAGGATAAACACCAAAAACACCTTCATACATGGGCATAGTATATTCAAGCTGCAGAACACTAAAGGCTAAGACAATCTTGGAACAACGAGTAAAATCATAATCCTGAAAATTCTCAGATTGTATCAGTGTGCTAGTAGCATGTGACAAAGGATAAAATGTAAGCAAAATTTTTCTTCTCTTATACATAAGGTATATATACAGACTAGCTCTAGGTAGTAATAGATTTCATATACTCTCTATTACTTCAGAGATACTGCCTCAAGATTCAGTTCCAGGCCACCACAATAAAGTGAATATGACAATAAGTCACATGAATTTTTTGGTTTCTCAGTGCATGTGAAACTTAACTTTATATTATACTGATATACTATAATTCATTAAGTATGGAATAGCATTATGTCTTAAAAAACACCAAACATACCTTATTTCAGTAATGAAATAATGTTGTTGGCAAAATGTTGCTGACAGACTTGCTCAATGTAAGGTTGCCACAAACCTTCAATCTATTAAAAAAAAAATGTAAAGTCTCTGAAGCACAATGAAGCAAAGTGCAATAATAGGAGATATGTCTGTACATACTATAAAACTGTGAGGACAGCAACAGTATGGGAGTTAGAAAGAGGACATATAACTTTTGAAATGATAGATTAAAAAAGACAAACATATCAGCAAACTTATACCTACACTGAAAAATTTGAGATCATTAAAAAGAACATGATGTCTGACTCTTTGGGACCCCATGGACTATACAGTCCATGGAATTCTCCAGGTCTGCAATGGGTAGCATTTCCCTTCTCCAGGGGATCTTTGCAACCCAGGGATCGAACCCAGGTCTCCTGCATTGCAGGCAAATATACCAAAAAACCTGAGAAGAATATACTCCTAGGAGGAGGAAGAGAATTGAAGTGGGAAAGAGAGAAAAAATGTTTTTTCTTACCTATCTTGTATACATACACACACACTTATACATGTATATGTGTATATATATGTGTATATATATATATATATACTTATGTAGAATGTATATAATCTGGAAAAAGATTTTTTAAAACTACCAACCTTTCTGTGTAGATCCTGTCTTAATATTGAAAAATGGAGGATGGGTCTGAATTTCTCCTTCTGCACTGTAAATGGAAGGACACAATTAACATGGAGAACTGTATAAGCTTACAAATTATTTCTCTCCACAAAGCCTTCAAATGTCATGTTAGGAGATAGTGCTTCAAAGGGAAATAATTTGTTCCTGGAACACAATTTTTCATTTAAACACAATCTTCATTTTGAAGAGAAAACAAATAGACACAATATAACCCAGCTGGCCTTATGCCCACTTATGTCCCACAAGTGCCATGTAAAACCATGAAAGGAACCACATCAAGGCAGATTAGACCACTGAGAACTTCAAGGAAATCACATCCGCCATGCATGATTTATCTGTGGACCTTTGTTAGAAAAAGCAAGCCAAGTGGCCCAGGGCTAATGGGAACAGTCATCAAATTGGAAGTTATCTTTTGAAATGACATGAAGAAGCAAGAATCTTGAAAAATTCTGGAAAGGTCATCAACTTCATAGACATGGGGCTTTCTTTCTATTAGGGAATTAAAAAAAAAAAAAAAACATAACGCTATTCATTGTGCTTAAAGGCATTTTTATCCTCACAGATTGGACAAGCTTTTACTCTTTCCTTTCAGCCCAAGGAAGAGCTGCTTAATTAGTTTTTATTTTTACAAACTAATGGGCTTACCTGGTGGTTCAGTGGTAAAGAATTTGCCTGCCAATGCAGGAGACATGTGTTCAGTCCCTGGGTCAGGAAGATCCCCTTGAGAAGGAAATGGCAACCCACTCCAGTATTCTTGCCTGAGAAATCCCATTGACAGATGAGCCTGGCAGGTTACACTCAGGTTGTGAAAGAGTTGGACATGACTTAGTGAGTAACCAACAAATTATAATAAACTGTTTTTTAGCATTTAAAATATTTCTGAAACATCTCATATATCATTTATAATCCAGAAGTCAGTGTTGTATAGTATGTTAGGAAAATGAGCTATAAAGCCACACTGCCTGAAAAAGCACCCCAGCTATGCCACTTACTGTTCAAGTGACATTCATCAAATATATACCTCCCTGGGTCTTGATTATCTCAGCATGAGAATCGGTAACTGGAGCACATTTCATCCTTGTTGTAAGGATTGAGTGAGATACAATAAGCACATTTCTCATAGCCCTCCTTGGAACAAATTAACACCAATGAAGAATAGTTGTTAACATCCTCATATCAACCTCGTGATGTAGACCTCGTGCTACAGACAAAAATGCTGAGACCTTGAGAGGGAAAGCAACTGGTCCAAGATTTTACAAATGGTGGGTGGAAATGGTGGAGACAGAGTGCAAATCCAGTTCATTCTGACTACAAAACCCCTACTCTCAGCGCTCATTAAAATAGATTATTTTGTAACTTTTTTCGTATCACAGTCTTTTGCCTTTACACTTGGATATAAACTCAAGAAAGTCAGAATTAGCTGTACCTTCTAGTTGTAGATTTTCCTGTGTGGCCCAGATCAGTACCCTGGAAATACATAGGCAAAATTTGCCAAAAAAAGAGAAAATTGACGTTTATAAAGCACTGAAGAAATGTCTGCCAAGAACTAGGGCCAGATACTGAAATAAATTGCATCCATATTTAATCTTTACAACAATCTCAACGGGCAAGTGTTAATATCCCTGTTTTACAGATGTTATACAGATGTTGAGAGGATAAATTTTTCTTTCCCCAGACTGTGTATTTTCTTTGTGGAATGCACACAGTAAATGAGAGCAAGACCTTAAAGCCAAATCAAGCTTGGTAAGAAGCTTAGTTCAGCTACTTACTGAAGTGTGTGATTTGGAGTTATAAAACTTCTCTGAGATTCATCTGTAAAATGCAGATAGCACACACAACCTCTATCAAGGGGTAATTGCATTAAATAAGGCAATATGCATAAAACCCACTATAGAATCACTATAAGCAGTTAATAAATGTTAGTTAGTATTATTACTGTTGTTACACTATTAATACGAGTTTCAGTAGAGTCAACTGAAGTGAAAGGACCTTTATTCAACTTTAGCCTGACCGTCAGTGTCTGTTTTAAAATGAGAAATATCGTCTTTAAAATGGGAAAGCTTTGGAGGTCAATTACATAGGTAATTGAATCAGTTTAAACAACTCCACTGGGCAGAACCTGTCTAAAATAATCATTGTTTCAGTAAAACAGTTGATAGGACTATTTTAAATAAAACAGTAAAAATATTACTTCCTGACAGGAATATTACCTATAGGTTTATAGAAATAGGCAGCCTGTGGACTGCAGGTAGAAATTGTATGCAGCAAGCATTTCCTCTGAAGCTAAAGGATATGACCTTAGAAAGGACAATGCAGCCAAACTTATTGAGACTTTATCATCATTTGTTGATTGCACTTCAGATGTCCAAAATCCCTTGGGGTAGAAAACTTCACACATAATATTTTTATTTTAGAAACTATGATAAACTCTGTTTTATCCAGAATGATCAGTAAATTGAGAGTGCTAGTTATAACCAAATAATATTTGTCAAATATCCTGTTAATTAAAAGCTAGAATATTCAAATCAAATATTATACTGTCAGTAGTAAACATAGCATTCAACTTTCAGCAAGTAAAATGCTTTCTTTTGACTGTTATGAAACTGCTTTAGGATCTTAGTGTGTCCCAGTGTTATCATTAGAAAGCTTAACTCTTATGATAACATAAATTTCAGTGTAAAGTAAGGAAGATTTTCTCACACTGAGCAGTTCCAAAATGAGATGGGTAACACTAGAATTTTGAGGATTCCCTTTGCAGGGAGATTTAAACAAAGGCTGCAGGACTGCTTGCCTGGAAGTTTGCAAACCAGATGTTGACATAGAGCGAGGAGTTTCAGAATTGATGTTTCCCATAGCTGATTATCCTCATTTTCTAGGACTGTGATAAGAAAGTACCACCCATTGTGTGGCTTAAACAGCAGCAGTTTATTTTGTCCAATTCCAGATGGAGGTGTCATCAGAGTGGATTTCTCCTGGGGCCTCTGTGGCTTGTAAGTTTTCTCCTGTGTCTTCACGTGGTCTTCCTGCTGCATGTTTGTGTCCTGATTGTCCTGATCTCTTTTCATAAGGACGTCAATCGTATTGAATAAGAGATCACCCTAATGGCCTCATTTCACTTCAAAACCTCTTTAAAGACCCTGTCTCCACATAGTCATCTTCTGAGGTACTGTTTGCTTGGTTGGTTTAGTCGCTAAGTCGTGTCCGACTCTTGCTACCCCAAGGACTATAGCCCCTGCCAGGCTCCTCTGCCATGGGATTCTCCAGGCAAGAATACTGGAGTGGGTTGCCATTTTGGAGTGATGATTTCAATAACTGAATTTGGGGGATACACAATTCAGTCCCTAACACTGGTTTTATAAGAGAATCACTTAGGGACTTTGTTAAGGATTCTGAATTCCTTAGAACCACTCTTGAAGATTGGAAGGTCAAGGAAATTGCATTTT
>SJYV01035648.1:366518-414876 GCA_006410875.1 Neotragus pygmaeus
TTTTAGCAAGGATCCAATAGGCATTGGTTTGGTGTTTGTTTGTTTTTAAGTAGCATAAGCTATATCTCAAGCTTGCTCAACTAAAATAGAGAACTCCTTAGCTTACACATAGCAGCCATGAAATGAAAAGACACTTACTCCTTGGAAGAAAAGTTATGACCAACCTAGATAGCATATTCAAAAGCAGAGACATTACTTTGCCAACAAAGGTCTGTCTAGTCAAGGCTATGGTTTTTCCAGTGGTCATGTATGGATGTGAGAGTTGGACTGTGAAGAAAGCTGAGTGCTGAAAAATTGATGCTTTTGGACGGTGGTGTTGAAGAAGACTCTTGAGAGTCCCTTGGACTGCAAGGAGATCCAGCCAGTCCCTTCTGAAGGAGATCAGCCCTGGGTGTTCTTTAGAAGGAATGATGCTAAAGCTGAAACTCCAATACTTTGGCCACCTCATGCACAGGGTTGACTCATTGGAAAAGACTCTGATGCTGGGAGGGATTGGAGGCAGGAGGAGAAGGGGATGACAAAGGATGAGATGGCTGGATGGCATCACCGACTCGATGGATGTGAGTTCGAGTGAACTCTGGGGATTGGTGATGGACAGGGAGGCCTGGCGTGCTGCAATTCATGGGGTCACAAAGAGTCAGACACAACTAAGCGACTGAACTGAACTGAACTAGCTTACACAACTGAACATTTCAAGACTAAAGTTTCCTTTCCTAGATCAAGAATCTAAATGACACTATAGTATAAATAATGCTTTAGCAGCCTGACTGTCCTTTCTATATTTCTTTCATCTGTTTTCTCAGTGTCACCTCCGTTTCTCAGTTCCTGATGGTTGGAAGATGACTTGACCAAGCCCCTGTGTCTTCAGAGGTTCATGTTTAGCAGAATTGAGGGTAAATCTGGTTAACTTTTTACAATACAATACCTAATACAAAAGATACAAAGTATATAATTATATAAAGCATAATTCAAAGTTTACTTTTGTAATAGATTATTAATGCTGATAGTGTTGACTTAGTGCTTAAGCATTAGCCTGTATGCTGACTGCATCATATGTGTATTTATATTCACATTAGGTGCAGTGATTCTCACCATTATACAAGGAGGAAAACTGAGTCTCCCAGAGGCTATTTCTTGCCCAAGGTGTCAGAGTGAATAAAAGAGACAGAGCTGGAATTCACATTTCAACACTGTGGTTTTCAAATTCTCACTTCTAAATGCCGTATTCTACTGCCTCATTAACATGCTAATTATGGGTGTTAGCACTTTTTTTTCTTAAAATTGATTAATTTTCATTAAACATTTTCCTTATAAACTTTTTTCCTTTTAATTTTACTGAGTCATCCCTGACAGACCGCCCTGTGTAAGTTGAATGTCTATAGCATTGTGACTTGACTGACTTTTATTGTGAAAAATTAATCACCGTAAGTTTTATCATCCATCAGCTCACATAGATACAAGGAAAGTTTTTTCTTGGTGAAGATAACTTTTAGAATTGATTCTCTTGGTGGTTTCCAAATGCACCACCCAGTAGGGCGACCTAGCATCAGTAAATGTTACTTTACATTCTAGAGTTAGCTCTCTCCATCAGAGCCGCACTACCTGAGATGTCAAAAGTTTTAATGATAAAAGGAAAACATATTATTTATCCTAATCATCCTTATGTACTAGAAAGACCATTTGTCGGCCTGTCATCTACAAAGTTGTCATCCAAACTCTCTTAGCCCTCGCCACAGGAATCTTTATAAGGTGACGACTTCTTAATTCAATTTAGTATAGGCAAATGGAAAAAAAGTGGTCCAGAAATACTTCTTAACTCCCCTACTGAAGCTGTGAGTCCCACCTGATGACTACCAGCTTGACAAGATAACCAACTTGCAGACTGCAAAAAAAAAAAACCAACAACCCAAAACCAAAAAAAAACCAGCATTCACTGTGAGTTGTCCTTATTCACTAAGTACGTTTATTTCACTATTGGACTGTAGCAAAGGTGTTGGTAGGTCTTTCCCTGGAATGTGGGCAAGATGCCTGTGTCCTGTTACTAAGAAAATGCATATAAATGCCCAAGCCTGTTTAGTGGTCTTTACCAAAAATAGCTTGGCCTTTTGACTCACCCAGGCTGCCGGTAAACTGTTTTTTTTTTTCCCCCTCTCCACAGATACACTAAATCTAGTAACATCACGTCAGTGCATTCCAAATTGGAGGCAACATTGACTTTGTTTTAGTTTGGGAGTCCTTATTATTGGTTCATAAGTTGGATCAGAGAACACGGGGACAAGAAGGATCTGACAGCTATTCAGTCTTCAGCCCAGCCTCATAGATTGATAGATAAGAAGCAGAAGCCCCGAAAGGTTAAGTGACCCACACAAGCACACGCTGCTGGTAAGTGGCAGACCCAAAATCACTCTGGGCTGCTAATGCGTGAGGCAGTCTGTCTTCTGCCAGGGTCTCAGCCCGAAATTTCACGGGTGGGTTGTGCCAGGCCCCCTCAAGAGCAGTTTGCGGGAGTGATGGGAAGATATGAGTCTTGGCTGCCCTTGTATTTATGGAATTTTCGTTTGGACATGTGCTGCTTTCGCAAGAAGGAATTTGAGAATCAAATAATACAAAACCCAGGAAAGCAAATAGATATTTTGATTCTCAAACTTGACCATGGGTGGCTTTTTAACAGGGCCTTTAGGGAAAGCTAGTTTGCATTAGCAAGCTTCCCTGAGATCTTTCGATGCCACTCAGTCATTCCTGTGGCTCAGGTGTCTAAGCCTCACACCTTTCCAGGTGGTCCAAGTGCACTGTTTTGCACACAGAAAGGATCCCAACAGTCTGCTCTTTACCCAGTGATCAAAACCTCTGTTTTTCTCCATATGCTTTGAGAGCTGGGCCAAAGTTTCATATTCATACAGATCTTTTCTTTTCTCTCTCGGATCTTCGTCTCATCTGCTTGAATTTCAGGATAGGCTTTTGTTGTGTTTTGTTTTCCACTGAAAAGGGTATAAATTACTTCTGTTTTATTCAATCTGGCAGACCTGTCTGTAAAGTAAAGGTGGGATTTGCAGTTACAAGATGAAATCTGATCACACTAAAGAAGGGCTTCCCTGGTGGCTCAGCAAAGAATCTGCATGCAATGCAGGAGACCTACGTTCAATCCCTAGATCAGAAAGATCCCCTGGAGAAGGAAATGGCAACCCACTCCAGGATTCTTGCCTGGAAAATCATATGGACAGAGAAGCCTGGAGGGCTATAGTCAAAGAGGTCATAAGACTCAAATTAGTGATGAAACCACCACCACTAGCAAAGACAGCAAGTGTGCCTTTGCTGAGTAGTTATTAAATTTCTCTTTAAACAAATATCCAGAATATAATAAAACCTGAATAATAACTGTTTCAGTTTAAAAGGGAGTAAATCGGGCACAGGTCATGGAGCAGCACTTATTGTGTGTGCCAGTTTTACAAGTGAGGAAAGCGATCCTCAGAAAATAAGGAATGTGGGTCAGGTACAAAGCTAGGAAGTGAAAAAATAGGAATTTAGAGCTATATTTATATCTGAGGCTCACTAGTAGTCTTGTTCTTTCCATTTTGCCAGGCAGTCAGTCTCTATAACCATTTGACTGTCAAACTGTTTGACTTTTTAATGGGAATATTAAAATCTGTTGTGAAGTGTTTTAATATTCATTATGTCCTTTGCTCTTTCTAAAGCCTTGAAAGGAAGCTAGATGTTACTTTACCCATTTGAAAAGAAAGATACCTGAGGGTATGTTGCTGTTTCTTTTTCTTTCTTTTTTTTTTTTTTCATTAGCAAAATGGCAAAATAGAAAGACCCTGTATTCATTTCCTCTCAGGAGCACACCCAGATCACATCTGCAGAATAACCATCTAGAAAAAGACCAAAATCTACTAGAAAAGATCTACAACTGAAGACATAAAGAAAAAACCTGAATGACATGAGGTTTCCCACCATCCCTATATTGAGATGCAATTGACAGATAAAATTGTACAATATTGAAAAATAAAATTAAATTAAAAAAAAGATACCTGAGCTTCAGAGAAGTCAGTTGACTTACCCAAAGTTGACTGCCCAGAAGCAACTAATATGGGACTCAGATCAAAGTCTTGTAAGTCTACAAAGTGAATAGTGAAAAGCATTGGCAAAGTGGGCTCAAGAGACCCAGGCTCAAGTTTAAACTATTCATTACACTTATTTGAAGTATATCCTGGACAGATTACTTATATCTGTGATATTCAGTTTCTAGCTGTCTGCTAAGTGGGACTAAAATAACACCCTGTGGCTGGATTGTTATGAACTAAATCTGAAATGTCTTTTCTGACTAAAAAGTAATTTATATGTGCTATGAATAAAACCATTTTAAAAGTTATAACTTTTACAGCTTAAGAGTTCAAACTTTAAAACAATATTGAAAGTTAAGAGACTATATCCAAATACAAAATAAAAAGATTTTTAAAAGTTAATAGATCCATTTATGATGTGAATGTGGAAATTCTCTTTTGCTCTTAAAGTTTATTTAATCAGTTTGATCCTTACAAGTAGATGCTCATTTAATTATTTTGGCCATTTTCTCTTCTAACTTGATAATCTATAAGATAATTAGAAATACTCAGCATCTTTTACTTCCAGAATATCTGTGTAAGCTATAATTATGAAAATACATCTTAAGCAGATTTCTAGATTCTGAAAAGTAATACAGTTCATATCCTAGTCCTTTTTCTTCTTTCCTTTCTAGTAATTAGGGGCTAGTTGAGGTAGAAAAACCGTGATGTGGATGAGTAAAAGATGACATTTTTGAAAGGCTAATGGAGGCAGATTTTTAAAGGAGGCTCTGTATATAATACATGAGATTATGATTATTTATCAGCAAAAATCTCGTTGAGGGAATCAAAGCAATACTTTTCTAAGAGTTCATTTCTTCTTCAAATTAATCACTATCAAATTTTTCTTAAGCTTTTGCTTTTAAAATGACATTTTCAGTAAGCTGAAGAATATAAACATTCTAATACCTTTCATACAGCTTTTTTCCCGCATTGTAATTGACAGTTTTTGAAAACAAGATGCAAGGGTACACATTTAATTTTAATTACGCTCTGCTGCACTTGGTAATAAAATGCCCAGTTGCAATTGGTCTTCCCTCTTCCTGCAGGGTGACATTTTTAACCCAAAGGAACCAGTGGTTTTTGTGGGAATTGAGATGTGAACAAATGCTTATTAAGCACCAGTAATCCTCATGATGATGCTGTGAGTTAGGTATTAGGGTCCTTGGTTTTAGTTGAGAAAATACACTCAAAAGTTTGTTTGTTTTTCTTCAAATGCCACGCACGACAGGCTGATGAAGACCCAGCTCTGATTCTGAACCTGCTGTCTACTTCTAGGCTTTGTAAGGAAATCTCTCTGTAGGCTCTGCCTTTTTCATACCCCTTTCTCCTTCATTGGTAATGCTTTATAACTGGTGAGTGTATGTGTGTCTTCTACCTTATGGAAACTCTCAAGTGTTAATGTACCAGGTTTCATGGTTTGTAAAGTTATATATAGTAGATTAAAGCACAGATAAGTGTTGCTTCTCAATCAAGGGGTATTAAGGAAATCTTTTGGATGGCAATAAAATAGAGGTGTTGGTGTTAACAAGTAAAAAACAACCTGTTCTATTTCATATAATAAAATCCGTTCATCACAATATCTACCAAGGCAAAGCACTGAGGACTAATACTGGAATGTTCAGCAGACTAGCAATCAAGAACTGTTTTTTCCAGGTATGAATTTGCCAATTATAAACCATGGGAGTCAATTAAGCTCACTATTTTCAACTATAAGATAAAAATTATAGTCTTTCTGCCACCTCATAAGATTGATTTAAAGATAAAATGAGACATTGTAGGTAAAAATTGTTTGTATTCCTATAAAACTGTAAGAATTTAAAAGGAATCAGTTATGTTTTCCTTTTGCTTATATTCCCCAAAGGGAGTAATATTCCAATTATCCCCATTGTGGATAGACTTAAACCCCATGTATGTATTTAATAACTAACACCTACCCTAAGTGTCTATTCAGTTGACTCCATTCTTATATATGATAGAGGGGATAGATTGCTTTTGGTCATGTGTGGAGGAGCCATGAAACCATCACCTTGGCTGAAAAAAAGATTAATTAAATACAAAAGCTCATGAATAGAAGTTCTTGAAATGCCAAGTGATTGTGATAGTCTTGTAAATATGATCTTGAGATGAAAATTTAAGAACTTGGTTTTGTTTGGCTTAATTGTGTTTTCTAAATAATAGCCCATCCCTGATATAACTAATATGTATTGTTGTGTTTGAATTTATTGAGTGCTTCCTGTTTGTCAGGCACTAGGCTAAGTGCTTTGGTTACATTATCATTTAATTTTCATAAGAACGCCAGACATTAAGTAATGTTACCAATTGAGGCATAAATGCATTAAGTAATTTTCCCAAGGTTACACAGTAAAACATATACAAGATACATACAGGATTATGGAAATGATTTCCCTTTTGCCATTCATTTGTTTATTCATCGAGATTAATTGCAGTACTTTTTTATGAGGAGAATTGGCATTTAGATGACATTTGAAGCCATGTGAAAGAAAGTGAAGTCACTCAGTCATGTCCGACTCTTTGCGACCCCATGGATTGTAGCCTACCAGGCTCCTCCCTCCATGGGATTCTCCAGGCAAGAATACTGGAGTGGGTTGCCATTTCCTTCTCCAGGAGATTTTTCCAGTCCAGGGATTGAACGTGGGTCTTCTGCATTCCAGACAGATGCTTTAACCTCTGAGCCACCAGGGAAGCCATGGGAATAGTTGAAATCGCCTCAGGACATGTGTTCTAGAGAACAGACAAAGGCTGAGGACAGAGCCCTANTTTTCCAGTCCAGGGATTGAACGTGGGTCTTCTGCATTCCAGACAGATGCTTTAACCTCTGAGCCACCAGGGAAGCCATGGGAATAGTTGAAATCGCCTCAGGACATGTGTTCTAGAGAACAGACAAAGGCTGAGGACAGAGCCCTAGGGGTTTCCTATACTTATTGATCTGAAAAAAGAGAAGGAGCCAGTAAAAGAAATTGAGAAAGAAAGTCCCAAGAAGGGTAAAAAAAACACTGTTATAAATATAGTCACTGTATAAATATAAATAAAAAACACTGTATAAATAAAACTTGAAAATGAAATTAAGAGAAAAGATTAGTCAGATTTGTTGACTCCTACTGAGATGTTGAGAAAAGGGGGAACAGAAAATTTGCCATTGACTTTGGGAAGATGTAAGATGTTGGTGACCTTGAAAAAAATTATTTCGGTTAATGGTTGTTCAGTTACAGTCAGACTAAGAACAAATAGAATGTGAGGAAGGGAAAGCAATGAGTACAAAGGGTTCTTTAAAATGGAGCAGATACCAAAATGAAAACTGAAAAGAATTATGGGGTCTTTTTAAAAGATGAATATTAAGGCATGAAAGTGAGTTAGTCGCTCAGCTGTGTCTGACTCTTTGCGACCCCTTGGACTGTAACCCACTAGGCTCCTCTGCCTGTCCATGGAATTCTCCAGGCCAGAATATTGGAGCGGATTGCCATTTCATTCTCCAGAGGAACTTCCCAACCCAGGGATCGAACCCAGGTCTCCTACATTATAGGCGGATTCTTTACCGTCTGAACCACCAGGAAAACCCATGAGCTACCAGGAAATCTGTGGGCAAATATGAATGATCCTGTGGTGAGGAAGAAAATGATGTGCAGTAAAGAAAGGGAATATTGTGGCCTCCAGAGCACCAGAGGAGGGGAAGGCCTTCTACGAGAGTAGGATACTTGATCCATTAAAACAGGAAGAAGACAGTGGCAAGAAATGGAAGGAAGTGCTAGCCTCAGAGAGAAGATGAAATTGTTTCTTTCCTGATTGTTTTGGGGGGAAATTATCCTGCAATGTTTTCAGCTAAGAATGAGATGGAGGAAAGGGTGGCTCTCAGAAAAGGGTGGTAGAGTGGAGAATGGAAAAGTAATTTTTCTGGAGAAGTATGGTAGGATTATCAGGCATTGCAGAGTTCATAAATTAAAATGAGGTCTATCAACATACCTGTGTCCTTTCTTCCAGCAACATATAGCTGCTTAGATGCAAGCACAGAGCAATAGGATAGCTAAGTTTAATCAAGCTTGAGTTTCACCTGGAAAAAATGGCAGAGTAAGATAAGGAGGAGGGGAAAGTGATTTAAGAGTATTCGAAAGGAAGTGAAAGTACTTATGAAGATGAGATCTAAGCAGGGAAAGGAGCACAGTGCAGAAGAGGGTGATGGATGTTTTTAAAAGTGACAAGGGAGGGACTTTCTCAACAGCCCAGGGGTTGACTGCCTTCAAATGTGGTTGGGCAGGGGTGCGGGGCATAGGTTCAATCTCTGATTGGGGTACTAAGAACCCACATGCCCAAGCATGCAGCTGAAAAAATTTTTTTAAAAGAAGAGGTGAAGGAAAGTAATGGAGATCTGGTTCATTGTGTATATTAAGATTAAGTGAATTGGAATCATAGGACGTTTCCAAAATGGCCCAGTTATTTGGCAGAAAGGATGTGCATATGAATGTAATTGAGATGGGGTATAGACCACTATGATGGATAGATATGTCACGCAAGTGTATGTTCCTTGGTTCTTTGTCTCATCACAACAAAGATTTGGTGAGATGGACATTACAGCCCCCTTGGCATGTCACAGCTCTCAGGTCTTGGATAGACCATGTTATAGCTCTCAGGTCTCGAATGGACCATGTTATAGCTCTTAGACAAATCAGCGTTACAGCTCAGTGTTACAGCTCTATTTTATTTAGAAGATAGCAGGAAAATCCATCTTCGAGGCGTGAGGGTATGTCAATCCAANACTGGTGGGCGGCGGGCACCTCACCCTGGGTCCCAGCCACATGGTGGGTTGCACCATCCTGGATGCTCAGGAGAAGGAATTCCCTGCCGCTCCACCTCTCCCCACCCACAGTGGGGGGGTGTGTATCAGAGGGGCCCCAGAGTCCCAGGTCTGCCCCTGTCACAGAGGACAGGGTCCTTTCTAAGCCTCTGGCTCCTCTTCTGTGCTGGAAGTGGCAGTGCTGTCTTGGGGCGGACCTGGAGGGCCTGGACTGAGTGTGTGTCCACCCCTGAGCCACACGCTGAGGGTCACTGGTGCAGCTTGCCCCTTGCACACGTCAGCCCTTTCATCTGAGCCTCTCCCAGCCAGGGCTCAGCTCCTGCCGCTGAAGACAGCTTTGGTGTCCTGACAGGGACCCTGCCCCCACATTCTCAAGGCCTCACATGGGCCCCACCGCCCTGAGCCGGCTGTCCACCAACTTGCCTCTGACAAGTGCAGGACCACCAACTGGGAGTCCTGGGGGCCCGGCCAGGGTCCCCATGAGTGAGGGCCACTCTGGGTCCATTTGTCACAGCCCTCCACTGTCTTACCTGGTGTGGGGAACGTCTGAAGGTTTTAGTTTAGGAGCAGGGGCCAAAGGCAACTGGTTTTAAGGCAGATTTTAACCTCTACTTTCTGGGGCGTGGCAGACAGTCCTGATCAGCCATTGCATCAGCTGGGCTTAGCACAGCAAAGAGAAAAGGACAGGGAGGGTGGTATTTCGGTATCAGTTAATTTCTGAGAGAGAAGCTGTGGGTAGGGACTGGTCCTAACCAGAGCTCATGGGGCCATTTCCTGTTTTTCACCCACCTGGACTGTCGTGTCTCATTTGGTTAATTAGCGTGGGTTTATTTCTTTGGGGGCCTTTCTCTCACTTTATAAAAGTGCATGTAATTAATTTAGCTCGGGAGGAAGCCACGTGGCACCTGCCAGCCCAGGCTGGTTCTGTCTGGAGAAGCGCTGTTGGTGGGGCATGGTGGACAGATGTCCTTCCCATGGGTCCAGGCCGTCCGGTCAGTGTTTGACTGCCAGCCCGCCCAGCGTAAAAGGCCCCACCTGCTCCCTGGCCATCCTCTTGGGCAGCTGGTGTCAGCAGCGGCATGAGGCAGAGCCACTCGGAGAGCCATCACGCCGGGCCTGTTTCCACGGGGGACACGGTGGAGGAAGGGATGGGTGTTGGGGGCTGGTTCGTTCCTTTGTTTTCATCTCATCTACAAGGGATGTGGAGGAGGGCATGGGTCGGGCTGGTTCCTTTCTTCCTTTTCATCTCATTCTGTTTGCTTCTGAGTTACAGAGTTGGCTGCCTTCACCCCAGCTTGCCAGGCCCCTGAGCACTCAGCCCCTGCCCCTGCTCAGGGCTGGGGTCCCCCCAGGTCCCAGGTGGGGCCTGCCTGTGTTGCTGAGTTTGTGGAGGCCGGCTTGCCTGCCCTGTGCCTCCGCACATCACCACCCCGCCACGGGGACTGCATTGGGGTGGGGTCTTCAGTACCTGCCTTGACACCAACAGCAGAGTTGGCGGTGGTTCTCTGGTCTAACCAATGAGACCCCCGGCTGTATGTCTCCTTCAGCGCCCCCTGCACCCTCCCTCCCCGGCTTGTCAGGCTTAGGCCTCATCCGCTGTGTCCCCGGGGGATCCTTCGAGGACCCTCTGAAGAGAGGGTTCCCCCCTTGAGAGGTTAGGGTGTCGGATAAATTGTGCTGAAGGGTCAGGTGGGAGCAGAAAGGTGACTGCATCCACACCCCCCCAACCGAGGCAGCTTGTGCTTCTCAAGGGCGCCCCCTGGAGGGACTCAGGTGCAGGTGGAGGTGTTTTGATTCCCCGTGGGAGGTTGAAATCTGTCCATCAGGAAGCATTCCCTTATGGCAGCCTGGGGGCACTTGTGCTCAGCTTGTGGCCTTGGGTCCCCTCCCTCTAGAGTCCAGATGGTCAGACCCAGGGAAGGGGCTGGGGAGTGCCTGCCCTCTGCCCGCGTCTCCACAGCACTCACTCGCTGCCCTGTCCCCACAGTGCTGCTCACGGCCGTGAACTGTTACAGCGTGAAGGCCGCCACCCGCGTCCAGGACGCCTTCGCCGCTGCCAAGCTGCTGGCGCTGGCCTTGATCATCCTGCTCGGCTTCATCCAGATCGGGAAGGGTGAGTGTGCCTGNACTGGATGGCATCACCGACTTGATGAACATGAGTTTGGGTGAACTCTGGGGGATGGTGATGGACAAGGAGGCTTGCCGTGTTGTGATTCGTGGGGTCACAAAGAGTCTGACATGACTGACAGAATGAACTGAACTGAAAGGAAATAAAAACAACAGGCTGGTATTTTGCCTGGTGATCAGGCAGATGGTATCCTAAAACAAGGTTGGTTACATTTTGCCTAGAGGCTAAATCCCAGTAGTGCCTTTGTAGATTGAAGAGGGGAGAGGAAGGAGAGGGAAAAGTGACTAATGGTTTAGCTACTGCCTTGACAGAAAGCCTTACTCTGACCAAATGAAAGAGTTGCATGGAGACTGAATATTGTAGTGATCCAAAACAATGGACCAAATGCCATGTAGTGACACAGCATCAAGAGTGATGCAGGAACACTGTAAGCTTATAAAAAGTTAAAGTGTTAGTCGCTCAGTTCTGTCTGACTGTTTTTGACCCCATGGCCTATAGCCCACCAGGGTCCTCTGTTCATGGAATTCTTCAGGCAAGAATACTGGAGTGGGTAGCCACTCCCTTCAACAGAGGATCTTCCTACCCAAGAATTGAGCCCAGGTCTCCTACACTGAAGGCAGTTTCTTTACCATCTGAACCACCAGGGAAGCCCTATAAATGGGTGCTCAAAAAGTATTTGTTAACTGAACTAGTGTTCCTTGATGAGTAAGGCTTGCAAAACCTATTGATTCTTTGAATTTTCAAGACCTATTGATTCTTTGAATTCTTTCCACCCTAATCTGGTTGGAATCCCTGATGGCTCAGATAGGAAACCATCTGCCTGCAATGAGAGAGATCTGGGTTCGATCCCTGAGTTGGGAAGATCCCCTGGAGAAGGAAATGACAACTCACTCCAGTACTCTTGCCTAGGAAATTCCATGGATGGAGGAGCCTGGTGGGCTACAGTCCATGGGGTCACAAAGTGTTGGACAGGACTGAGTGACTTCACTTTCACTTTCTATTCCACTTTTACTGAGCCTGAACCAGTAATTCTTTCAGTAAAAGTGATTATTTAATATTACATTGTTTTGTTTCCAAATTTAAAGTAGGAGGTGGAGATAATCAGTTACAGTTTTTAAAAATGGAAACTTGGAATCATTACAACTCCTCTATGGTTTTAGCATTCATAATTTACAGTTTATGACACCAAGGCTTGACCATTTGTGTTTTCGCAGAGGTAAAGATCAAAACCATATTGAATTTGACAATCACTTTCATCCTAAAATTTTTCTTTCCATGCTCACAAATATAAGCTTAGTTCTATTACTCTGTGCCTTACAAAGCAAAGATCAATGAATAATGAAATTGATCTTATATATATAGGTAACTTGGGAAAAAGTAAGTCTAGTTATAGTCCCATGTCATAAATATCAATATTCAATTATATATTTGATATGATTGTATGAATGTGCCTGTGTATACTTTTTAGTGTATATATTCTCAAAGTTTTAGTACTTTGATTAAGTATATTCTTAAAATTGATGAATTTCATTAATTTAATAGAAAAATCTTTAAATATATTAATAAAATATCACTAGCTTGTTTTTTGAAATAGCTCTATCACAATAATACAACTTAAACATTTCCTAGTGAAATACCTAAAAACATTTGGTTATTAAAAGATATGTTTCAGAATTCCCTGGTGGCCCAAAGTTTAGGACTCTGAACTTTAACTGCTGAGGGCCTGGGTTCAATCCCTGGTCAGGGAACTAAGATCCCTCAAGCCACAGAGCATGCCCCCCGCCCCCACCAAAAGATATATTTCATGTTACTAGAAGAAACTTTTAAAATTTTATTTTTCTTGAAGTTTTTTTTATGTGGACCTTTTAAAGTCTTTATTACAATATTGCTTCTTTATTTTTTTTGGCCTCAAGGCATGTGGGATCATAGCATTAAGATATTAAATATTATCTGTGCTCAAAAGGAACTGAACAACCATGGTTAGGGGCTGACACCCAACTGCTCAAAATATTTAACCAATCACTTAATGGACCAGAAAAAATGGGATCATGTAGACCAAATTTTCTGGATGATGGCATTTTATTTACAAGGCTTGAATGTTCTGTTCCAGTGACCAAATGCCTTCAAGTCTCTTCAAGTTCTTATCTAGTTAATTACATTGCTTCACAAAGGAATCTCATTAAAAGGGCCGGTAGGGTTTACCAGGATAGTTAGAAAGGGAATCCAATAGTATTGGGGGAAAGCTTTGTGGAAATTATTGGCCAAAATGTATTACCTGGCTAGTATCAGAAAGTAAATCCAGAAATAAATGAATGGTTTTAGATTATTGAGAGAGAGATGAGACTGAGAAACTGGAAACTTTAATGATGTTAAAGAAAGTACGTTATTGGAATTAGAGAAAATTAGAAAGTTGTAGTTGTAGAGAGAATTCAAGCAAAGGGATTTGAATCAGCTTTGAGGACTTGTCTCAAAACAATGGGGATCCAGATGAGTGACATGAATCACTAAAAATATCTTTGAACATCATTTCAAAACCCTGGACTTTTGAAACCCTCTAAATCTGGCTTTAATTCCCTACTCTTCCACTGAGTAACTGAGTAACTTTGGATGAGTTAGGGCAGGAAAGTTCTTTCCATAATCATATCTGATTTAATTTTCTCTTCATTGACTTAGTTCTAATTGACCTTACACTTTGCAAAGAGAAATATTTTTGCTACTATAGAGAGAATATCATTACTATTTTAGTGACTGAAATGTATAGATAAACATCCAGGAACGCTCTTTGTGTGACCAGTTAGAATGGAGAGAAGTCAAAGTCTTTACCAGATTGTTTTTCAACTACTTGTAAATAAGTTGTGCACGAATGCTTAGTCATGTCTGACTCTTTGTGATCCCATGAAGTGTGGCCCACCAGGCTCCTCTGTTCATAAGAATACTAGAGTAGGTTGCCATATCCTAGTCCAGGGAATCTTCCCGACCGGGGGATCAAACCTGCATCTCCTGCAATGCAAGCAGATTCTTTACCTGCTGAGCCACTTTGAAACTGTTTGATAAACAGCTGTGTTTTAGTGTGATGTGAGGATTCAAAGTCAGGAACCACATAAATGTAAATTGTGTGCACAATAAATTATACTCTATATCAGGTTCTAGCTCACTGGTTTTAATACTTCTCTGAAATACTTGATTGGTTCCCAAATGGCACAATTATTTCCAAAAAGTAAGAAGTATTTCTCTTTTTGATAGAATCTCATACCATTGTCCCAAAATAATTTCAGCGTAAACAGAATGAGTATGTGATTGGCATCCCTGAGCATAGGATGAATTAACTGGATGTCCTTTTTAGGATGCTTGGAAAGCAAGATGATATCATTTAGAGGGATCTGGATTTTTATCTTCTCTTTTCTAGTTTGATCTTGGTTGTGCCACTTAACCCATATCTTTACCTCTAAAATTGAGATGATAATACCGAGCAAGTTGCCCAGATTCTCTACCTTTTTCACATTGTGGCACACATTAAAATTTGTAACATTGCATAGCACACTAAGACAAATGGATAAGGCCAGAGAAAACTAACTTGGGGTTTCCCAACTATGGTAAGCTGTCTAGCCTCCTTGAAGGGATCAATATCTTACCATATTTACAACTAGGAGGACTGGATAATATAGATATTAACAATTCTGAGAATGAAATCGGACACGTTAATAATAACACCTGGATTGGTACCCTAGGCAGAAAATGAAATGTGGGTCTGTCTGTTAGGCACTCAGTTGTGTCTGACTGTGACTCCATGGACTTGTAGCCCACCAGGCTCCTATATCTATGGGATTCTCTAGGCAATAATCCTGGAGTGGGTTGCCATGCCCTTCTCCAGGGGATCTTCCTGACCCAGGGATTTAACCCAGGTCTTCTGCATTGCAGGCAGATTCTTTACTGTTTGAGCTACCTGGAAGGAGGACACTGAAATATTACTGGGTGATTGAAATATTACTGAGGTATGAAACTGAAATATTACTGGGAAAATCAGAACATTTGTTCAACCAAACTATAACCCATCACAGCAAGCAGCCTACTTTTAGGGAAGTTCTAGACTCAAATGATAGCTGATATATTAACCACTCAAAAGTGGTTAGCTGTTATTGTTATTTACAGGAAAACTAAGTGTGGAAAACTTTTCTGATCCTTAGGGAAATAGTTTTTTCCAAATGAAGTACTGGTTCAGCAGTGATACCCACCATCTATTCTAGCAACTTCAGCTATATAATCAAGGAAAAAAAGTAAAAATCCCAAGAATCCTCTTAATGTATCCTCTTTCCTAGTATCACAGACTGAAGTGGCTTCAGTTTCAGTCTTCTCCCTTTTCCTTTACAGTTGCCAACACTTATCCTTGAGAGTTACTACAGGAATGAATAGCAATCTCTCTGCAACTGAAGTTTTTATTCTGAATATGCCATCTATAGGTTATTCATTCCCCACCTTACTCAGCCCAGGGTCTTCCTCTTGAACTCCATACTGTTATTCCCAATTATCTTCTGAATGTATAAATCTAAATTTTTAATCCATTCTTCAAACTCTATGTATCTAAAGTGAACTGTATATATCCAGTGCTTCACCCACACCAATCAACTTTTCCCTAGTCTTTGCTTCTAACTTGTATATAGCACCATTAATGGGGCCCTCCCTCAATGAATCCAGTCAGCTTGGTGCTGATTCATCGCATCAAACCTCTTCCACCCTGGAGGGAGACATGATTTATTTTTCCTGGAATTATCATATATAAGGATATGGGTTTGCCTTTTCTGCCTTCAGTGTTACAACTAGTAACACAATTAAAGGCTTACAAAATGTTTAAAATACCTTCATAACTGTGGGATCTACTTAACTTATCTTAGATTCAGTCATCAAGAAGGCTACTAGAATAGTGGAAATGCTTAAACTAATGTGCCAGCTCAGTAATATCGCCCTCAGGGTTTCAACATTATCGTCAGAATAGAGTAAATATATTGAGTCAAGGATCAAGAGATGCTGCTGGGCCCACAACAGGTAAAATACGTGAATCCAAGAAGCAACAGATTTACATAAAATAGGTGCTGTTTTTTGAAATTCACATGTAAAATTTGTGCTTGGACTCTGATGGATTTGAACTATTTTCCTAAAGGATTTACCTCCAAAGGAAAAAGGAAGAGTCTTACTCTTTGTGAAGCTGGAGTGACCTTTTAGTCACTCTGGAATCTTCATGCTAGTGAACCAGCAAGTGAGAAAATGATTATAGCACTGGTGTGGGTAACTGATCATGGTTTCCGTGAGGAGCTAGCATTGTTACTATACAGAGGAAGTGAGTTGGAGCATTTATTAACCGGAATATTTACTTGGGGTTCTGTACCCACTGATTATGATGAATGGCCATGTTAGGCCATGACCTAACAAAGGCATGAGTCCTAAGTCCTCAGGAGTCTCTAGACCATATCATTAGGCAAGCAACCTTGACTACTAGGAAAGACCACTAGACCAACCAAATACAGGCTAAGGGTGAGGAAAATAGTCAATGGATAGTGTGTCAATTTTCTCACACTGCTATAATCAAATCCAGAGACTGAGTGGCTTAAACACCAGAGGTGTGTTTCTCCCAGTTCCAGAAGCTGGGAAATTCAAGATCAAAGTGATGGTCCATGTGGTTCCTGGTGAGAGCTGTCCTCCTGGCTTGTAGATGGTTTCCTTCTCATTGTGTGCTCACCTGGCCTTTCCTTGGTGCAGGTGATGAAAGAGGAGGAGAGAGCAAGCTCTTTGGCTTCTCTTAATTATAATCCTACTGGATTAGGGCCTAACCCTATGACTTCATTTAACCCTACTTGTAGAGGCCTTATCTCCAAATNGCTCACCTGGCCTTTCCTTGGTGCAGGTGATGAAAGAGGAGGAGAGAGCAAGCTCTTTGGCTTCTCTTAATTATAATCCTACTGGATTAGGGCCTAACCCTATGACTTCATTTAACCCTACTTGTAGAGGCCTTATCTCCAAATGCAGTGACATTGAGGGCTAGGGATTCAGTGCATACCTTTTGGGGGGGACGTAAGCATTCAGCCCATAACAGATAATATATGAGTAAGAGAATAAATTAAAATCATGTACTTCAGTACCAGTTACAGCAGCAGAAACTGGAGCTAGTACCCTTAATCTACTTTTAATAACTAACTGCCTTTGAAATGGAACTTTGTCCTGGATTGGACTAATGGAAGGCCAAAGTGGATCTGAGTAATATAAGAGGTGGACGGTACTGGAAGAGGATGTTATTGGATATCTTTTGTGCACAACTTCAAATCTTCTTAGAGCAGTTATGAGACACATAAGTCTTCAAGCCTCAGGCTCAAGTGACATGTTGCTTATATCAGTAGCCAATTAGAAGGTGCAACCTCATACTGGCTTCTCTTCCTTTTCTGTTTCACTTTCCCGTGTGTTCACTTTTGCTTTGGGGAATCACTTTCTAAATACAGAATCTTCACTCAAGAATTTGTCTTAGGGAGAACTCTTGCTGAGACATCCAGTTTTCCCAAGATAAGTATAGCACTAAGCAAAGGAACTGATGGATGATATGGACCCAATAAATATTTATATAACAAATACTGGTCTCTGGACCTGCCGTATTCTTTCTTTGGGTCTGTCTGGATCTTTGATCAGGAATTTCTTTCTAACCCAAACACCTCCATCAGATTTATCATCTGTAAAACTCCTGCTCATTTTTCAAATCTTAGCTTATTTGCAACTCTGCAATGTAAACTCCCTGAGTTCTTATAAGAAACATGATGCAATTTGAGCGCCAAAAAATTTGATCTGTGGAAATACTGGAAGAGTACATTTCCCAGTCAGCATTGCAAGGAGCTAGGACCATGTGACTGAGTTCTCCCAGGGAAATGTGATCAGAAATGATAAAAGTGATTTACAGCCCTAGCCACAAAACCTTATGCATGATTTTCCATTTTCTGTTTTTGTCTATGCAGTTATAAGTGAAGGATCAAAGATGACAAAACTGTAAGTTAGAAGCAACCTGGCTCCTAGTTTATCACTTGGGAGAGAGTTGCGTAGAAGTATCACCAAACCACACTGAAATTTACTTGAGTGAAAAGTAAATTTGTGTTAAGCCCCTAGGATATTAGTCTTTATTTCTATTAATACTTCAGTACAGCCAACCACATCATCGCTAATATATTCCAGACAGACATACAGAGTTCCTCTATGTTCTTACTGAACTCAGATATATCTGTATCAAATAAGTAAATATCAACTGTAATGGTTTCATTTCATCTCTACCCACGTGACTGTAGCCTTTATGGATCCCGTAATGCTGGTACTGCCTTGTGCCGTTACTGATTGGATGGATGAAGAAGGGCCTCTGGGTTTGTTCAGTATGGTTCTAGGAGAAAAATTTTTGGAAATTATTGCAAGATATATTTTGATTGACTAGGAAGAAAAGTTTCTAAAATTTTTAGCTCTGGAACGAAGAGTTTTTAAAAGGCCTGCATTTAGAGGGGATGAGAAATTTATCATCGAGATAAATTTAAAGACCAGTTGTCCAAATTGTTCAGCTCACCAGTGAATTAAATCCAGGGAAGTCAAAGGACTTGCTCAAAGCATATTTTCAACAGAAGTGGAAGTAAAATTGAATTTCTTACCTTTGATGCCAGTTTTTTTTTTTTTTTCTTCTTACATTAACATTCAGAGAGTTTGAGGAACTAGAAATATCAAATTTGTATTAGATCTGAGTTCAAATCCTGAAAATTGAATAATTGTGTGTTTTTTGGTTACTTAATCTGGCTCAAGAAAGTTTTCTCCTTTATAAAAGTGGGGTATGATATCTTCAAAGATTTTCATGAGATTGTGTTAAATGCAGATCCTGATACAAGGTTGCAATTATTATGATCATATTTATTAAATTTTAGCAATTATAAGAATCTTCTTATCAAGTTTATTATATGCACTTTACCAATATGGTACTAAGTACATTTCAGCTACGTTATACGTCAGAGAGGTTTTGGTAGCTAAACTGAAACCATTAATCTTATGGGAAAATGCAGTTCAAAATGCAAACCAATGAATTCTAAGTGGATCATGGAACACAATAATTTTTTTAAACTGAGAACTCTTTGAGAAGATATTTTTATGATAATGTGACTCAAGTCAGTTGCAAGCAGTGTGAGTAGAAGAATATGGGAAAGAGTGCCTCTGGAAACTCATTGAGGAGGCTGAAAAGTCCCAGAATGCCATCCCCTTTCTTAACTTCCTATGTTCTCAGTTTACTCTGAATTCATATTCCTCATAATTTCCATGAAAATGAGTAATCTAGTAAATGTAATTCTGTAGGGCCAGGGAAGAGCTAAATTGACCAAATCGTTATCAAAAGAGTAATTTTTTGTCACTGAGATTCAGCTTGTGCTTAAGTTTTGGGTCTGTGATAGCTCAGAGGTTTGCATTTGTTCATGAAGATAATCTTTCTAGCAAACTGGATGCCTGGGCAGTAGTGGGTGTCTAATGGGAGGCATCAAGACAGATGTGTGTGTGATGATCTTACACAACTATATAATAAATCCTGGCTGTGTCTTTTAATATCTTTGTGATCTTGAGAAAGTTACTTCAACATTCTGAGCCTCAGTTTCTTCCTGTAAAAAGCCCACCTCCATTGAATTGTGATGGTTAAATATCTGGCACGTAATAGGTACTCGACATTTCCTCCGTCCCTGCCTTCCTCCATTTTTTCCTTCCTTCCTTCCTATCTAATTAAGCAAGAGTGAAAAGAAGTGGAATCAGTTTGTAAAATCTAATTAGCAAACTCATTGAGCACTAACTTGGAATTTCTGAATACAAACACACACAGCGTTCCAATAGCCTCCTTAGGGTAGTGCCTTTCACACCCTGATATATGCTCCTGCCAACATTCAATCTTAAAATTCACCTTTGACGTTATTTCAATAAAACAGAGACGAGGGAGGGAGGGAGGGGACACCACTGGCTCAGAACCTCCCATGCAGATCCCTTCCCCCTTAAGAACAGATTTGTGGGCAGCTAGAATAAGGCCTATAGAAAGGACAGATTCAGGGGGCACAGCACAAATGGGGATCTGACTTTGATTTCCTGTTCTACTCCTTTGAGAAGTTGAGTAAATCACCTTTGATTTGCTTATCTGTGGATTAAGGATTAAACTCACTTCAAGAAGGCTGTGCTTTGGCTCTTGCTTGATGATTATAAAGTAGTTTAACAACTTACTCAGAAATGAAGTAAAGAAAGCTTAGCTTTTCAGTGCTATCTTTATCAAAGTTAGAAAAAAAAAAAAAGTAACTCTAGGGCATATAGTATGTGCTAGGGAGTTATCTAATCCTCACAACTACCTTATGATATAGGCATACTATCATTCTACCTTTTACAAATGAAACGGAGGCATAAAAAGTTCAAGTAACACGTCCAAGGATGGCTGTGTTGAAATCTGATTCCAGGAAATTGGCTCTCAGAGATTTTGTGCTTAATCATTATGCTCTACTGTTGAATTTGGCAAGTGGGTTTAGCAACTCTTAATTAAAAGGTAACACATCTCAAGAAAATGTACTGCATTTTTTGAGAAATTTTTGTTGCATATTGTATCTGTGGTAAAGTCTTATTTGACATGGCAGAGTGTAAAATTGGCCAAATATTTCTCAAGATGTTGGGAAATTTTCCCATATTTTATAGTTATATATCCTTCTTTTGCCAAGATAAATCCCATAGAAGAAGTGTCTTCTCCATAAGGTATGAGAACCCCAGAGGTGTGCACAGAGAAATTCTTAGAAGTACAAAAAGAAATACTAGATGATTTATTTTATCTCATTTCTTTATTGTTAATTATTTTAATAAGCAATATATTATTATTACAGGAGTTCTTCTACATGATTTATAAACTCATATTATACTTATATTGGAGATTAATCTTCAATAATATCTTTTCTGATGGAGAAGAATATGACATCAAGTTTGGAGGCCCTAAAACTTAGGAAACTAACCTTTAATGTGTTACTGCGGTGAATCAATTTATGCTTTCACAGGATCATTTAAGTTATCTTCTCAACAATCACTGGATTTATGAACAGTATCAAAACTACCAATATGTCTGAGGTATTCACCATAATACAAAGTTTTCAGATTTCTACTATAGGATCTAATGCATACTCAACTCTCAAAGAATACTGAAGGAAAGAAGAAAGAGAAAAGGAGGGAAAAAGGAGGAAGAGAGGAAAAGAGAAAGGGAAAGGTGACTTCTTTTTACACAATATTTTATCTTTAAGATCACAGATTTTGTAAACAATCTTGATCTTTTCTCCACAGCTAGGAAACTCTTTTCATAAGAAACACAGATTATTCTTGGGTTCACCCTATCACAATGTTAATCTTAAACTGAACAAATTTGGGGTTTGCTGAGAGTTGAGGTAAGCATTTGCACACCACTGAGGATATGGAACTTAGCAGACACTCAACAAATTTCTATTTAGAGAATAAAAGTTTATCTCCTATTTCAGTTCAGTTCAGTTCAGTCGCTCAGTCATGCCCGACTCTGCAATCCCATGGACCGCAGCATGCCAGGCCTCCCTCTCCATCACCAACTCCCAGAGCTTACTCAAACTCATGTCCATCTAGTTGGTGAAGCCATCCAACCATCTCATCCTCTGCTGTCCCCTTCTCCTCTGCCTTTAATCTTTCCCAGCATCAGGATCTTTTCCAATGAGTCTGTTCTTCGCATCAGGTGGCCAAAGTATTGGAGCTTCAGCTTTAGTATCAATCCTTCCAAAGAATATTCAGAATTGATTTCCTTTAAGATTGACCAATTTGATCTCCTTGCAGTCCAAGGGACTCTCAAGAGTCTTCTCCAGTACCACAGTTCAAAAGTATCAGTTCTTTGATGCTCAGCCTTATTTATGGTCCAACTCTCACATTCATCATGACTTTGACTAGACAGATCTTTGTAGGCAAAGTAATGCCTCTGCTTTTTAATATGCTATCTAGGTTGGTCATAGTTTTTCTACCAAGGATCCTGCGTCTTTTAATTTCATGAATGCAGTCACTATCTGCAGTGACTTTAGAGCCTGCAAAAATAAAGTCTGTCACTGATTCCTTTGTTTCCCCATCTATTTACTATGAAGTGATGGGACCAGGTGTCATGATCTTCATTTTTTGAATGTTGAATTGTGAGCCAGGTTTTTTACCCTCCTCTTTCACTTTCATCAAGAGGCTCTTTAGTTCCTCTTCACTTTCTCCATTAGTGTGGTGTCATCTGCATGTCTGAGGTTATTGATGTTTCCCCCAGCAATCTTCATTCCAGCTTGTGCTTTGTCCAGCCTGGCATTTCACATGATGTACTCTGCATAAAAGTGAAATAAGTAGGGTGACAGTATTCAGCCTTGATGTACTCCTTTCCCAGTTTGGAACCAGTCTGTTGTTCCATGTCCGGTTCTAACTATTGCTTCTTGCCCTGCATACAGATTTCTCAGGAGGCAGGGTTAGGAGGTTTGGTATTCCCATTTCTTTAAGAATTTTCTAGTTGGTTGTGATCCACACAGTCAAAGGCTGGCACAGTCAATAAAACAGAAGTAGATGTTTTCTGGAACTCTCTTGCTTTTTTGATAATCCAGCAGATGTTGGCAATTGGATCTCTGGTTCTTCTGCCTTCTCTAAATCCTGTTTGAATATCTGGAAGTTCTCAGTTCATGTACTGTTGAAGCCTGGCTTGGAGAATTTTGAGCATTATTTTGCTAGCATGTGAGATGAATATAATTGTGTGGTAGTTTGAACATTCTTTGACTTTGCCTTTCTTTGGAATTGGAATGAAAATTGACCTTTTTAGTCCTGTAACCAATGCTGAGTTTTCCAAATTTGCTGGCATATTGAGTGTAGAACTTTCACAGCATCATCTTTTAGGATTTGAAATAGATCAACTGGAATTCCATCCCCTCCACTAGCTTTGTTCATAGTGATGCTTCTTAAGGCCCACTTGACTTCACAGTCCAGGATGTCTGACTCAAGGTGAGTGATCACACCATCATGGTTATCTGGGTCATTAAGATCTTTTCTGTATAGTTCTGTGTATTCTTTCCTCCTCTTCTTAATATCTTCTGCTTCTGTTAGGTCCATACCATTTCTATCTTTATTGTGCCTATCTTTGCATGAAATGTTCCCTTGGTTTCTCTAATTTTCTTGAAGAGATCTCCAGTCTTTCCCATTCTGTTGTTGTCCTCTATTTCTTTGCATTGTTCACAGAAGAAGGTTTTCATTTCCCTCCTTGCTATTGTTTGGAATCTGCATGAAGATGGGTTTATCTTTCCTAATCTCCTTTGCCTTTCACTTCTCTGTTTCCTCAGCTATTTGTAAGGCCTCCTCAGACAACCATTTTGCATTTTTAATTTTCTTTTTCTTGGGGATGGTCTTGATCACTGCCTTCTGTACAATGTTATGAACCCCGTCCATAGTTCTTCAAGCACTGTGTCTATCAGATCTAATCCCTCGAATTTATTTGACACTTCCATTGTATAATTGTAAGGGATTTGATTTAAGTCTTACCTGAATGGCCTAGTGGTTTTCCCTACTTTCTTCAGTTTAAGTCTGAATTTTGCAATAAGGAATTCATGATCTGAGCCAAATCAGCTCCTGGTCTTGTTTTTCCTGACTGTATATACTTCTCCATCTTTGGCTGCAAAGAATATAATCAATCTTATTTCAGTTATTGACCATTGGTTATGTCCATGTGTAGAGTCATTGCTCATGTTGTTAGAAGAGGATGTTTACTATGACCAGTACAATCTCTTGGCAAAACTTTGCTAGCCTCTGCCCTGGTTCATTTTGTACTCCAAGGCCAATCTTGCTTGTTATTCCAGGTATCTCTTGACTTCCTACATTTGTATTCTAGTCCTCAGTAATGAAAAGAACATCTATGTTTGGTGTTAGGTTTTAGAAGGTCTTATAGGTATTTATAGAACTGTTCAACTTTAGCTTCTTCAGCATGGACTTGGATTACTGTGATATTGAATGGTTTGTCTTGGAAACAAATAGAGATCATTTTGTCATTTTTGAGATTGCACCCAAGTATTGCATTTAGGACTCTCTTTACAGATGAGGAAATGAAGACCAGAGCAAGTAAGTAACTTGCCCAGTGTCACACAGTTAGCGGCAGATGCAAGATGCACACACACATAATCTGGCTTTAAAACCCTTGCTCTGAAGTCACTACACTACTACCCAGGAACTCTCCCATCTCTTCCCTCTCATATTTTAAACTTCTTTCCCCCTTTAAGGATACCTTGGAGTTTCACTGTATTATACTTATGTTGGGCTTTGCAAGCTGAAGAGGAGGGGTAATGCCATGGGAGATTTCCCAGAGTACTAAGAAAAAATTAGTTAAAGCCAGTAGCACTGGTATAATGAGGGATGTTATCATGATAATCCACATCTTATGTTGTTTTAACACTTCAGTTATCAAAGTAGTCATAAAAAATACTTTTATACTGAACACTTAATACTTCCAAAATATTTTCCCATTTCTGATAAGGAAAGAAATTTTGATGTAAGGTCTAGCCATAGTCACAAAGCTAAGGAATGAATGTGTATCCTCCAATGTTTGGCCTTAGACCCTATAAATAATTGATTGAACTGATACCCTTCTGCAACAGGCAATTTAGATGAGTAATTGCTCTCAGAACTATACAAATAACAATTCCTTGCATTTTTACTGAGCCAGATTGGCAAGTAGGGTCCACAGTAGCTATGACTTTTTGATGGTAAGCAGCTGTGTTGAGAGGGATGCTGAGGCTCTGTCAAAATAAATGATTGATTAGTCATGGCTTTCACTGGTACATGTGTAGTGATCGAGGGAAAATTTAGGGCTATTCACTGGACCTTTTACTGAGATTTATTTTTTAGAATTTGTTCTCTTATTTGTTGTATCTTCCAAACAGATTTATCCCTTTGGTGATTTCACAACCCTATAGTCATACTTCTGTGATTTTATATTAATAGCTGTATAAATATCTAATGATATTTTTCTCATTCTCACTCTTGAAATCAGAGACCTTGTGTATCTGGGTATTTCTTCAGTCTGACACAAATCCTGGCAGACTGTTGGACTTAATACATTGTTACTGAAGGATTTATGGCTAAAAGTCATTTTGTGGGATGAGCATGATTAGTCATCTATTTGAGAAAACTGAGATTTCTGTGAAAGCCATCTTGAACTGATACAGAGTTAAGGAGGTTTTCCTCTGACCTGTCTCTTAAGATGTAAATGATTTACCTCATGACCACTGGGACTTTTGAAAGCCATTAGTATTCTAAGAGAGGACAGAAGTGTTCTGAAGTTGCTCCCTCTAACTGACCTACTATACTTTGTTTGGAATTAAACTGCCTGTGTTTCCTGCAAACTTCATCAGTTCTCCACAGACATGAAAAGAAATCGTTTCCTCCAGGCCATCTTGCTAGGAGACCTTTACTAAAATTGTCCTGAAGAAGAAATTATTCTTCACCCTTGGGGTCACTTGGTAGCTAAAACAGACTTCTCCTTTTTCTTTTAATCTGTTCTACTTCACTGCCTTCTTTTTTTGTGTGTTCTTGAAGGTATTGCCTTATTTACTTTGATGGTTTCTCAATTAATTGAATACAGCAGTGAGTCCTTTCTTCCTTGACTCTTTTGGATGTTTCTATTTCCCCAAGGGGAAGGGTCCCCATCAGATAGTTTGACTTTGAACTACTTGCATATTGAAACTACTTTAAAAGTTATTGTTATTATGAAGCTGTTAAAAGTTTGCACATTTGGCTGAAACAGAGTGCTGGAGTGATACCAGCCTTGGCTTGTGATGGTAGATTTCCTGATTCATAGGTAGGGGGAATAGTCCTTAAAAACAAAAGGATGGACATATCTTGTGGCTTCATATTTAGGTCTCTGTGTGCTGTGGTCAAAAGGGTCCTAATATGATTTAAAATATAATAATAAAAAATGGTGAACTTATTTGCAAAGCAGAGAGACATACACAGAGAGAACAAATGTATGGATACCAAGGAGGGAAAAGGCAGTCATGAATTGGGAGGTTGGGATCAACATATATATACTATTATGTATAAAATAAATAACTGATGAGAACCTACCGTATAGCACTGGGAACTCTACTCAGAGCTCTATGGTAACCTAAATAGGAAGGAAATCCCATTTAAGATAAGAGGGGATGTATGTATACATAGAGCTGATTCACTTTGCCGTACAGCAGAAACTAACACAACATTGCAAAGAAACTCACCTCCAACAAAAATTAAACAACAACAAACGCAACTAAGAAAATACTTGCATAAGAAGATAAAGAGCATGAGCTAAGTCCAAGTGAGACAGAAACTCTACTGAAGAGAAAGAAGTAATTGTCTTAGAACCAAATCCTCACCTCTGACACAGAGATGACTTGTTTCTGACCCCATAGTTACCAAGTATTTTCTGATATTTTAATATGTGTGTGCTTGTGTATAGACACACATAACCCACAGAAAAGGAATATCTTCCATAATCAGTCAAAATAGTATCTATTTTGCGACTCAGTTTCCTCCATCCTCATCTACCTAACCCATTGTATGAAATACTTTCAAAAACATTTTCATCATGATAAGGATTTTATTTGACAAACTATAAAATTCTAAGAAAAGATTCCCACTCCCTTCTCTTTGGGCACACTGACCGGTACCCTGTGACTCTCCAGGGCTCAGGATTTTCCAAGAGTCTATGTTTAGCATGCAGTATGAGTAATGAATCATAGTGTCCACCTGTCAGAGTCATAAACAGATGGTATAAATATGCTTGCATAATGTGACTCAAAACACATCTCCAGTTTTAGCTGGAGTTCAAACAGTATTCGCAGTTCCAAGAAACCTGCGGCTTGCGACTTCCGGGTCAGTGGGAGGAGAATGCCGGAAAAGGGAAAGTGGGTTCCCTGTTGCCCGTCTGGACAGCCTGTCAGCACAGTGCCAGGGCCCCCAAGAGTTGGTCAGGTGAGAGAGGAGTGACAGGAAAGCCTGTTTTCCATTTGCTCCTGAAGCTATTCATTTTAAGGACTCCCAAGAAATTGGTCCTTGGAGCCTATGGGGATGGGTGGCATCATACAGGCTCCTCCCTCTTCCTGGCAGGTCTTTCCCTCCTTTCCACCCCCTCCTGGTTTTTTCGTTTCCTTTTCTTTTTTTTCCCTCGCCGCCCCGTTTGTTTCTACTCTCACTCATCAGGTCCCAGCTTCAAAGTTTTTTCCTGCGGGAGGGAAGGTCTTTTCAACCGGAGGACACAGATGACACACACGAGGGGGATCCTCAAGGGCAGATGCATGGTGCTGCCTCCTACATTGACGAGTGCCTGACACTGGGCATGGGCAGTGCTTGGCACTGAGTATTTAACGCTCATTTGAAGGCTTAACCCAAGAAGCAAGCTATTGATAAAGCTAAGCAGCCCAGTTAAAATTCCAGCGCCATGGTATCTGACTTCTTAAAAAGAGATGAGAATTGACCTTGAGGGGAAAAAAAGGTAGTGGGGGAAGGGGAGAAAGAGTAAAGGAAACTGAATCATCATTGATCTGCGAGGTTTCATTCATTCCTCACTGTCTCTCTTACAATACAGAAATCAAGTATTCTGTCCTCTTTGAAGTTTTGTCTGACCTCTCGAGACAGCAGTAGCCTTCCGTTCTTTGATCACAGAGCACTGGTTGATAGTCCGGCTTCTTTATGTCCTTTTATCCTACCATATAGGTCTTCTGGATAGCGCTAGAGGTAAAGAAAACGCCTGCTTATGCAGGAAATGAGGGTTCGATCCCTGGGTTGGAAAGATCCCTTGGAGTAGGAAATGGCAACCCACTCCAGTGTTCTTGCTTGGAGAATCCCATGGACAGAGGAGCCTGGCGAGCTACAGCCCAAGGGGTCACAAAGAGTCAGATACAACTGAGCAACACACACCAGGTCACTAGCTACTTGAAGTCCTGAACTGGATGTCTGGTTCTTTTGCCTCATGCCTCATTCTACCTTTCCTAGGATCTAGCATATTACTTAGCACAGGGTAAGCACTCAGAGTTGCTGAAATGACTAAATGTTGGTGCAAAACATAGAACATTTATTCATTTAACCAACAGTCAACAAATATTTATTGAGACCCCAACTGTTTACCAGGCATTGTTTTCAGTGCTTGGAATACATGAATTAAAAATTCCCTACTCAAATAAACATTTTAGAAGGTTTTAACTTTTTCAAAAACTGCAATAATGGTTTCTAGGTTTGTTCTGTAACTGTGTTTACCTAAGAGATGCACACAGATGCCTAGTACAAGTTGCTAGATTATTGTTGTTTAGCCTCTCAGTCATGTCCAACTCTTTGCGACACTATGGACCGCAGCATGCCAGGCTTCGCTGTCCTTCACCGTCTCCCAGAGCTTGTTAAATACTAGGTGTTAAACTCCAAGGTTGTGATTAAGAGTTAAGCTTAACAGTATCTCTTCCGTTATGGGGGAACCTAGTACCCTGAAGCTGTGCAGTCACAATACAAAACGGTAGCTAAGTTAGCTAATACCGTTAGTGTTAGTTGCTCAGTTGTGCGTGACTCTTCGTGACCCTATGGACTGGAACCTGCCAGGCTCCTTTGTCCATGGGATTTTCCAGGCAAAATATATTGAAGTGGGCTGCCATTTCCTTCTCCAAAGTTAGCAAATAATTTCTGTATTTACCAATGTTACTTTGGGCATGGATGTCAGTATAGTGGTAAACATTCTTTTCACCTTTTCATTATAAGTGAAGTGAAGTCGCTCAGTCATGTCCGACTCTTTGTGATCCCATGGACCATAGTCTACCAGGCTTCTCTGTCCATGGGATTTTCCAGGCAAGAATACTGGAGTGGGTTGCCATTTCTTTCTCCAGGGGATCTTCCTGACCCAAGGTTCGAACCCAGGTCTCCTGCATTGCAGGGAGACGCTTTACCCTTCATTTTAAGCATCCTATAAAGATCTGAAGGTTAAAAGGCTAGCAATCTTGAACTGGTTCCAAAAATTGTACTTAATTAAATTTTAATTTTTAAAAAGCACCTAGTCGGAAGAGGCAATAGCACCCCACTCCAGTACTCTTGCCTGGAACATCCCATGGACGAAGGAGCCTGGTGGGCTGCAGTCCATGGGATCACTGGGGGTTGGACACGACTGAGTGACTTCATTTTCACTTTTCACTTTCATGCATTGGAGAAGGAAATGGTAACCCACTCCAGTGTTCTTGCCTGGAGAATCCCAGGGACGGGGGAGCCTGGTGGGCTGCCATCTATGGGGTCTCACAGAGTCGGACACGACTGAAATGACTTAGCAGCAGCAGTAGCAGTCCTTCTTAAGAGAATAATCTTCTTTTTGAGTTTGTTTAAATCAAATTCACCTAGGAACAAATATTTTGGTAGGTTTGTTTTAAGCTAGAATCATTAAAAATGCACAAGAATCTCAGGCTGTACAATCTTTATCTTTTCTAATGATGCTACTTTAGTTGTAGAGTGTTTAAACAACTAGGACTTGCTCATTATCAGTCATTTTGACATTGCAGATGATATACAGAATATAGCAATTCATGTCAATTATTATCCACAGTCATACTTCATTTCTGAGCTAGTAAGCAAAAATTTTAGAAGCAAACTTTCAATGTTAATTGGAAAATCGATAAACTTCTGATGGAATGAACTTTGTGCCTTCTATTTCCCCAATTTTAGAAGCTGCCTCAATTTAAATCCATGGTGTTAGCCCCATTAATATTGTTTTGGGGACAGGCAGATGGTGACTTTTTATTCTTCTATCCTGTCAAGGGGACATGGATCACATTATTCCCAGATTTATACCAACAGAACTTAACACATTTCATAAAGGGCTTTGCAGCAACACAGACTTCATAAACAGGTTCTCTCATTTGTCCCTGCAGATGAAGTACTGTAGTCCCTGCAGATGAGGTGCATTAGCAATTATATCTAAGATGGGGACTCCCCAAGGAGTTTGTATGCTCAATCACTCAGTCCTGTCTGATTCTTTGCAACCCCATGGGCTGGAGCCCACCAGGCTCCTCTGTCTATGGGATTTCCCAGGCATGAATACTGGAATGGGTTGCCTTTACCATCTCTAGGGGATCTTCCTGGCCCAGGGATAGATCCTGTGTCTCTTGCATCTCCTGTATTGGCAGGCAGAATCTTTATCACTAGTACCACCTGGAATGCACCTAGGGAGTTTAGGGGCAGGAAATGAATGTCCTCTACAATCAAAACACAGGGTCTGGAGGAATTACTCCTTTTTGAGCTAGTGAAGGCTGAAGGCTTCCATCTGGAAGGAAATGGAATAAACAGAGTTTGGTCCTGGGTGAGTCTGCATCGCAGGTCAAGGCCTTAGAGATCACACAGACTTGTTGAACACCACCCCTTTATGTTCCTAGGAAGACCCATCCTTAACAAGATTGTGAAATAACATTATTCTTTTCTGGTCTACTTTCTCTTTCCAGATCCATCAATGCAACATAGTAGAAATATGACTAGAGTTAAATTCTGAACCCAGTTTTGAGCCTAGCTCTGTCATTTACCAGAGATATGACCTGGGGAAATCAATATACATATTATGAGACAATATGTTTCTCTGTACTATGCAGCCAACAACACATAATCCACCAATTGCTGGGAGGATTACATAGGTGGATGCATGTAAAACAGCTCAGTCCACTGAGAAGCACTTTCTGTACTTGATTATTATTACCCTTAAAGCTGGCTTTGGGACAAAAATGGGCAAGACCATCTCATGGTTAGTATCGCTCCCTCTGACAATCATCTTGCTCAAATGCCAAGATTCCTCTCACTTCTGTCCCAGCAACACCCAATAGAATATCTTGATGTTTTGGAGAAAAATAAAAGCTGTAACTGTCAGAACTGTGATGGAATTGTCAACAGCCTCATAAATTGATCAGCCTCATGAATTGTGAACCGAGTTTGTTCTGTGACAATTTAATCACTGGCCAGGTTTTTTTAAGGAAAGCAAATGAAAAAAAAAAAAAAAAAAACCCTCCATGTATCCGACTTCCATACAGTCAGGGCTCTCCTACAGTCAAGCAGTTATAACCCCTTAAACTTTTATTTCCCATCTAAATCTGTGTGGGATGGAACAGCAAAGNTAAAGAAAAAAAAAAAAAAAAAAAAAAAAAAAAAAACCCTCCATGTATCCGACTTCCATACAGTCAGGGCTCTCCTACAGTCAAGCAGTTATAACCCCTTAAACTTTTATTTCCCATCTAAATCTGTGTGGAATGGAACAGCAAAGATATAAGAATGTATGTGAAATGTTAGTGTTACATAAAAACGATTTGAGGGACTTCCCTGGCAGTCCAGTGTATAAGACTCTGCTCTTCCAATGCAGGGGCCACAGGTTCGATTCCTGGTTAGGGAACTGAGATCTCACATGCTTCATGGTGCTGCCAAATTTTTTATCTTTTAATTAAATAAAAAATAATATTTTAGCACTAAGAAGAAGAAACTGCTTGAGGTGGAGAAGTTAAAGCATGTATTGACATTGGGAAAAGTGGACCATTTTTTTCACACCCCATGTCCAATCTCTTAGGACAGTCTTTTGGCTCCTCCTTCAAAATAGATCTAAAATGTGGTCAAGTGAGAACTTCTTCCCACCTCCTCTTCTTCCACCCTCATGTGAACTATAATCACCTATTGCCTGGATTATTGTAGTACCTCCTAACCAGTCCTTCTCACTGTGGCTTCTTCCTCAGTCTGTTCCCAACTCAGCAGTCAGAGTCATCTTTCTAAAAAGCAAGAAGGATCATAACATTCTTGTTAAAAACCCTCTAATGTATTGTAAAGCAATTATCCTCCAATTAAAAATTAATACATGTTTTTAAAAAGTACATGAATAGAGGNTCCTCAGTCTGTTCCCAACTCAGCAGTCAGAGTCATCTTTCTAAAAAGCAAGAAGGATCATAACATTCTTGTTAAAAACCCTCTAATGTATTGTAAAGCAATTATCCTCCAATTAAAAATTAATACATGTTTTTAAAAAGTACATGAATAGAGGTGTAATGCAAGTCAGTGATGGACTAGGGCTAAAGAAAAAAAAAAAATCAGCACTCCAATGGCTTACATCTCAGAACAGCACTCCAATGACTTACATCTCACTGAGTAAATGCCAAAATCCTGAAAGTGTCAGGAGACCCTCCGTCCCCAACTTCTGTCTCTGTTATCCCTTATTAGTTTTCCCTTGCTTGCTCTGGATTCCTTGATCTCCCTCCTGTTCGCTAGGTACTTCCTGCTTGAGGACCTCTGCACTGGCCATCTGCTCTGCCACAGGCAGCTGTTGTCGTCTATGCTCTTCTACCAGACACCCCCCTTGCACTTGGACCTGCTTCAAACCTTTGCCTAAATGTTGTTGTCTCGAGAAAGTCCATCCAACTACCCTATCTATTTAAAATCACAAACTGCATACCCGCTTCCTTCTTCTTAGTACTGCTGATCCTGCTATATGTTTTTCTGTAGCACTTATCACCATGTAGTATGCCATATATTTTACTTGTTTATTCTGTTTCTTATTTATTGCCTGTCTTCCATCCATTTCCCCCATTATCAGTTCCAAGAATGCAAGGATTTATGTCTGTTTGTTTCATTTATGTATCCCATTTGGAGAATAAATAAACAAATGATCTTCCTGACCAGATATTCTTGAGGGTGGTATTTTTGAGGGACACTTCAGAGACAAGCAGAGAGCTGGGAAAAGAGTATTTTGTAAATGGGAGGAAACAAGTGATTGAGTTATAGAAGGAGAATGGTGGGATAGAATTTAATGAACAGAAATAAAACTGAGATTATATATTCCAGGGGGTGATTTTAAATCCCCAGTTTCTACACATTTTACCATTCAGCCTAGTTCTCTCTTTGTGACTTCTATGAAAATTGGATAATATTCTGGTTTTAAATTTTAGTTGTGTGGAAAGAGTGGATAACATTTAGTGAAACAAAGCAATGATGTTTCTGTTAGAATATCTGTTAGTATATCTCAATCATTATATCTTTGAGCAAAAGCAACATCCCATTCTGTATTTATCTTTCAATCAAGTAATTTGATGTCAAGACATTTGGTGAAAGCTGCAGTTACAGACCTTCATTTGAAGTTGGAGGAATAGCTATTTGAGAGGCAGGAGCAGGATTTTTGTTCTTGCCTTTGTTTTAAGAGAGAATGTGACAGTCGCGTACTCCCAGCTGCTTTCATCCAGAGCCAGACACTGAAGGTCAAAACCTCACATGGATGCATATTCCTTCTGGAAGTCTCATTTGTTAGAAACATGCCAAGCTGGGAGGTGAAGAGAGTATAGCACAGTTCAGACATTAAATTTGCTATGAGAAAAAAAACTGTGACTCTTTCAAGCTTCCATTCCAAGAAAGTGTTTTAAATTTTGTGTTTTCATGCCTCTGGTTGGGTAGGGGCCTGTATTATTAGCTTTTGACAAAAGACAGAGTTGACAATTACCAACCAGTTACTTCTCACCCATTCCTAGAATATCCTTTGGGACCTTGAGTCTCACCTTTTATGAAGAAAGGCTTCAAGAATTCGAAAAGATAGAAATGGAATACATTAGGGGGAAAAAAATCATTTTAAAATTATTTTTAAAGCTTCCCCAGAAATTGGGCTTCCCTGTTGGCTCAGACAGTAAAGAATCTGCCAGCAATGCGAGAGACCAAGGTTCAATCCATGAGTTGAGAAGATCCTCTGGAGAAGGAAGTGGCAGCCAACTCCAGTATTCTTGCCTGGAGAATTCCATGGCCACCTGGTGGGCTACAGTTCATGGGGTCGCAGAATCAGACATGACTTAGCAACTTTCACTTTCACTTTTTGAAATTGTGGCAGATGGCATTTTACTTGTTTTCTTTAATAGGGGGACCCTTTATAGGGCCTAGATTATATGAGTGACCACAAATGGGAATGGCTACATAGATTGGGATGCTTGTCACTGATTATTAAGGCTCAACCCTTATGGGAGAATCACCTCCTTTTCCAACACACAAACACACATACACACACACACAATGTGCACACATATACATCTATAACATTGTACAGTCACCTGGTTTTAAGGGTAGTGGGCAGCGTATCACTGAATGTCTTAGATGGTGTGAGACTGCCACTGTTCTTGTATTATTCTTGCATTACACTGAGGAGGAGGTGTCATAGTGAAGCCTGGTTACATTTTCTTACTTTTTTCAGAAACATGGAGGATGAGAACAGGCCATCTGATTTATTGAAAGAGAATAATATTAAATTTCTTGCTAAGAGGTTTGAAGATTAAAAATTCTATCTGCTAAAATGGTTTAAAAGGGAAATTGAGGGAGGATTTTAGAATATATCAATTAAGAGTTCTCACACTACTCTCTTTTTTTTTTAAGCCACAAGAAATCTGGGCAAGACCATTAACACATAATCTCTCAACCCAGTTACAGTGAGTTACAGTAAGCTGGGAGTTACGTGGATTATCATAACTAACAGAAAAGATTCCACTTTCTGTAAGATATCCATACAACTTCAATAACATATATTTGCATCTACATAGTACCATGTCTCAGAGCTCAGTTTCCATTTCAAAGCTTCAGTGTCTATTCCTTCCAGAACATGGAAATTGGGAGGTCATGCATTTATTTGATCTTTGCTTTCCAGAGTTAAATGGAGAGAAAGTGATATCGAAGTATCTGGCAATTCAATCCACTGAGTGGAAAATCTGAAATGTTCCAGCTTTCAGCATTTTGTTTTCAAATTTACCACAGAGATTATTTTTTAAAGTTTTAGCTGCTATTGCCTCTATTACATAATGCTTGGTACTGCACGCTGCCTAGAATAAATGAGCACAAACATCAGCATTTCAAACATGGTTTCTGTGCTCTGTGGGTTCGTGGGAACTACTTCTGTGGTTATTTCCCCAGGCCACCCACCCCTGTGGCCTTAGGTCAGGAACTTCTTACCTGAAACTTGGCTTCCAAAAAATCGACAAATATGGGCACCAGGCACAAAGTGACCAAGCATGTGGCTTGACCACATCACAGTGTGGGATTTGAGGATTCGGTTTTGGGAACCTCCAGTTCTTGAGAAAGGAGAAGATGTGATGTGAATGACTGTTCATAGAACCTCAGATGTTTGTTTAAGATTCACTGTTGTTGCTGTTCAGTTGCTACGTCTTGTCCTACTTTTTGCGACCCTATCGACTGTAGCCCGCCAGGCTACTCTGTCCATGGGGTTCTCCAAGCAAGAATACTGGAGTGGGTTGCCTATTTTCTACTCCAGGGGATCTTCCCAATCCAGGGATCGAACCCACGTCTCCTGAGTCTCCTGCATTGGCAGGCGGATTCCTTACCACTGTGCCACCTTATTACAAATGATATTACTCCAGGATCCCTGTGCTTTCACAGCAGACATAGACCCAGCTCAGTTTTCACAGATGAACAATGTTAAAAAACACCAAGTCTCCATCCTGGCTCCCTTGGAAGCCAATCTCCTTGAGAGCATAGTTTACAATAATTCCTCAACCTTACTTTCTTCTATCTCATTCTCTCATCATTCTGTTCTTTCCATAACACAGTAGTATAGTTCACACTTGCATCATGTCAGGTCAACAGACTTGGACTGCTCAAACTATCCCATTGCCAGAGTCAGTGGACACTTATCAGTCCTTATTCCATTTAGTCTTTCTTTAGTGCTTGATGTAGTTAACTAGTTCCTATTTCTAGTCAACTAGAAATGGTCTCCTTCCTTGATTTTGACAACACATAGTTCAGCATATTCTCAATTCTCTTCTTTTCAAGAATAATTTTATTGAATGATTTTCTGCATCATGAAGTAATACAAAAAGTAGAAGTCATAATGTGTTCATTTATTAATCATTTTTTTTTGNAGAACATGGAAATTGGGAGGTCATGCATTTATTTGATCTTTGCTTTCCAGAGTTAAATGGAGAGAAAGTGATATCGAAGTATCTGGCAATTCAATCCACTGAGTGGAAAATCTGAAATGTTCCAGCTTTCAGCATTTTGTTTTCAAATTTACCACAGAGATTATTTTTTAAAGTTTTAGCTGCTATTGCCTCTATTACATAATGCTTGGTACTGCACGCTGCCTAGAATAAATGAGCACAAACATCAGCATTTCAAACATGGTTTCTGTGCTCTGTGGGTTCGTGGGAACTACTTCTGTGGTTATTTCCCCAGGCCACCCACCCCTGTGGCCTTAGGTCAGGAACTTCTTACCTGAAACTTGGCTTCCAAAAAATCGACAAATATGGGCACCAGGCACAAAGTGACCAAGCATGTGGCTTGACCACATCACAGTGTGGGATTTGAGGATTCGGTTTTGGGAACCTCCAGTTCTTGAGAAAGGAGAAGATGTGATGTGAATGACTGTTCATAGAACCTCAGATGTTTGTTTAAGATTCACTGTTGTTGCTGTTCAGTCGCTACGTCGTGTCCTACTTTTTGCGACCCTATCGACTGTAGCCCGCCAGGCTACTCTGTCCATGGGGTTCTCCAAGCAAGAATACTGGAGTGGGTTGCCTATTTTCTACTCCAGGGGATCTTCCCAATCCAGGGATCGAACCCACGTCTCCTGAGTCTCCTGCATTGGCAGGCGGATTCCTTACCACTGTGCCACCTTATTACAAATGATATTACTCCAGGATCCCTGTGCTTTCACAGCAGACATAGACCCAGCTCAGTTTTCACAGATGAACAATGTTAAAAAACACCAAGTCTCCATCCTGGCTCCCTTGGAAGCCAATCTCCTTGAGAGCATAGTTTACAATAATTCCTCAACCTTACTTTCTTCTATCTCATTCTCTCATCATTCTGTTCTTTCCATAACACAGTAGTATAGTTCACACTTGCATCATGTCAGGTCAACAGACTTGGACTGCTCAAACTATCCCATTGCCAGAGTCAGTGGACACTTATCAGTCCTTATTCCATTTAGTCTTTCTTTAGTGCTTGATGTAGTTAACTAGTTCCTATTTCTAGTTAACTAGAAATGGTCTCCTTCCTTGATTTTGACAACACATAGTTCAGCATATTCTCAATTCTCTTCTTTTCAAGAATAATTTTATTGAATGATTTTCTGCATCATGAAGTAATACAAAAAGTAGAAGTCATAATGTGTTCATTTATTAATCATTTTTTTTTGCAGTCTTGGACATTGCCTTGTGACCTTTGATTTTGCAGAGGTACATAGAAAAGTGTTTTAAACCATGGCCATTACAACCAGTCCAGTTGAATTCCAATGCTATCCCTGTCATTTAGTGGCTGTTTAGAAGAGAGTCCTGAGAGGATACTCTGAGATGAAGATCAGTGTATGATGTTTATTAAGGAGTGCTCTTGAGATCAAAGCTGCGGATGCTAAGGAGGGAAGCAGCATTGGAGAAAAAGAGAAGCAGAGCTATGTAGACTCCTGTCAAACTAGACTCGTGGAGTTGTCTGAAGCTGATCTCACATGCTAGCAAAGTAATGCTCAAAATTCTCCAAGCGAGGCTTCAACAGTACATCATCTGAGAACTTCCAGATGTTCAAGTTGGATTTAGAAAAGGCAGAAGAAACAGAGATAAAGTTGTCAACATCTGTTGGATCATAGAAAAAGCAAGAAAGTTCCAGAAAAAAAATCTGCTTCTGCTTTATTGACTGAAGTCTTTGACTGTGTGGATTACAACAAACTGTGAAAAATTCTTCGAGATGGCAATACCAGACAACCCTACCTGCCTCCTGAGAAATCTACATGCAAGTCAAGAAGCAATAGTTAGAACTGGACATGGAACAACAGACTGGTTCCAAGTTGGGAAAGGAGTACATCAAGGTTGTATGTTGTTACCCTGCTTATTTAACTTATTTGCAGAATATGTCACTCGAAATGTCAGGTTGGATGAAGCACAAGCTAGAATCAAGATTGCTGGGAGAAATATCAGTAACTTCAGATATGCAGATGACCACATCCTTATGGAATAAAGTGAAGAGGAGCTAAAAACAGCCTCTTGATGAAAGTGAAAGAAGAGAGTGAAAAAGCTGGCTTAAAACTCAACATTAAAAACACGAAGATCATGGCATCCAGTCCCATGACTTCATGGTAAATAGATGGGGAAACAGTGGAAACAGTGAGAGGCTTTATTTTCTTGGGCTCCAAAATCACTGCAGATGGTGACTGGAGTCTGAAATTAAAAGATGCTTGCTCCTTGGAAGAAAAACTATGACAAATCTAGACAGCACATTAAAATGCAGAGACTTTGCCTACAAAGGTCCATCTAGTCAAAGCTATGTTTTTTCAGTAGTCATGTATGGAAGTGAGAGTTGGACCATAAAGAAAGCTGAGCACCAAAGATTTGATACTTTTGAACTGTGGTGTGGGAGAAGACTCTTGAAAGTCCCTTGACCTCTCAAGGAGAGTCAAACCAGTCAATCCTAAAAGAAATCAATCCAGAATATTCATTGGAAGGACTGATGCTGAAGCTGAAACTCCAATATTTTGGCCATCTGATGCAAAGAACTGACTCATTTGAAAAGACCCTGATGCTGGGAAAGATTGAGGGCTGGAAGAGAAGGGAAAGATAGAGGATGAGATGGTTTGATGATGTCACCAACATGAGTTTGAGCAAGCTCCTGGAGTTGGTGATGGACAGGGAAGCCTGATGTGCTGCAGTCCATGGGGTCACTAAGAGTCAGACAGGACTGAGCAACTGAACTGAACTGAACTGAACTGGGATGGGCTTTCAGAACTTTGTCAATCTTGGGAGGGGCTTTGCAACCCTGTTTCTACCGATTATTCATTGTAGGCTTCCCCTGTGCTGTGTGCTGTGCTTAGTTGCTCAGTTGTGTTCAACTCTTTGGGACTTCTGCCAGGCTCTTCTGTCTGTGGGGATTCTCCAGGCAAGAATACTGGAGTGGGTTGCCATGCCCTCTTCCAGGGGATCTTCCCAAACCAGGGATCAAACCCATGTCTCTCACCTTGCAGGTAGATTCTTTACCATCTGAGCCGCCAGGGAAGCCTAGGCTTTGGGTGATGTGGCTTTCTTAGAATGGCACTGGGAGCTGAGGGCTGTTCAGTAGCAATACTGCCAGCCATTACAGCCATGTGTTCTGTTCCTAAAGGGAACAGGAAGTCTTGGCATAGCCTCACAGTTTGCATTACAGTAGCTCTATATCCTTAGGGAAGTTATTTAAATTTTCTATGTCTTACTTTCTATAGCTATAATGGAAATAATGATAGTATCTACCACATGTTTTTGTGATGGTTTAAAATTATATCTGGCACATAGTAAGTGCCTGGTAAAATTAGGTATTGTTTAAAATTCAATAACCACTCAAGACAGCTAAAGAAATAAATGTGCTTCAGGGCTAAATTCAATAGATTGCCAGACTGTAAGTGTGCCCACATTCGGTCCATGAATTCTATTGATCCTTTGTTTTAAATATCCTACTAGTGATGTGTTCTCCAGCCCCAATAAGGTTCCTTTCCTAGTTCAGATCCTTATTTGCTATTGTCTAGACTGATATCTTTGCTCTCAATCTTTCTCCTTCTTAAACAATCAGTTAGAGATAGATAATGATCATTTATACAAATTCAAATACAATTATTTGAATTATCATAAAATCCCCATTTGAATTAACATAAAATCCCATTTCCAATAAGATGAAGTATAAGTTCCTTAGACAATCGCATTGTCTATTGCCACTCCCTTACATGTAGCTCTGGCTTCCCTGGTGGCTCAGGAGATAAAGAATCTGCCTGCAATGTGGGAGACCTGGCTTCTATCCTTGGGTCAGGAAGCTCCCCAGGAGGAGGGCCTGCAACCCACTCTAGTATTATTGCCTGGAGAATTTCAGGAGCCTGGTGGCCTACAGTCCATGGGGTCGAAAATAGTTGTTGGACACAACGGAGTGACTGACACTAACTATATGTAACTCATTTCCCAGCAACAGTTAATTAATTTTATTGAAGTATAGTTGATTTACAATGTTGTGCTAATTACTTTTAACTCTGGGAACTTAACCAATTGTTTTGTGAGTTTAACGTTTCTCCACAGCTAAAATCTTTTCTAGGAAGCTGTCTCTGTTTCATATACATGAGTGCAGAAAAACACACAGATCTTCCTTTCTCTGTTAGTGGAAAAATTACTTTCTCTCTCTTCTATGTTATCCTGCCTTCTCCATCAGTCTCTGGATTAAAGTACTTAACATTACAGTCCATAGTGTCATATGATGAGCTCTGAGATTGGACAGTCCTAGGTTTAAATCCGAATTCAACCCCTATTAGTGAAGTGATCTTGGACCAGTTATACCCGTGATTTCCTCGGCTTACCCTGGAAGTTCCTTGTCAAGATTAAATAAGAAAATGTGTACAAAATACACCAAGTATGTACACAGTATTAATATGAGTATTAATGTGGTTATCTACATGTCTCCTCCATTTAATTATAAGTCCCTCAAGAGAAGGAGCTTGTCTTATACATCTTGGTTTCCATGACATCTAGGAGAGTATCTGGCACATTAAATGAATAACTGCTGGATACATGGCTAAGGCAAAAGTTTGATACATATCATATATCATACTGAAATTTCACAGTAGTGTAAAGGACAGACTTCTGGAAAAAAGTGAAATGTCAAATGTACGGCACAGAAACTTAAGGAGTTGTTATCTCTATTTTAAAATGAGAATGCTCCACAATCTTCTTTTTGAGAAAGTGAAGGTCATTTCAAAGGTCAATTCATATGTGGTCTTGTTATCTCAGGTAGATAAACATTAAAAAATCACAGTAACTAATTATTGGCAGTATGGTATTCATTCATTCATTCAAAAATTATTTGAATGTTAATCATACTAGGTACAAACAATGAAAGATAAACAAAGACAAATCTCTGAACATCAGTTTCTATCACTAAGATAGACATAATAATAGTAGTTCCTTCATTGGGGTTATTGGGAGAATCAAATAAGTCAATATGTGTAATGAGCCTAGAATAAGTCTTAGCACAAAGCAGTACTTATTATATAATTGTTTTGTTTTGAAATTTTTGAGAAAATATGGTCCTTTACATCAATTCATTGCCAGAAAACTCGGAGCATGTGAAGGCATGCCTGTGAAACTGACCATACTTCATTTTAAATACAATGACTACCCTACCACTCATGCATAATTCTGAGTTACTGTGTATAAAAGTATTTATAATTATTTTATCCTGTATTTTATATGAAGATTTAAAAATTCCACTGATGACTCTGGGATGGAAGAATGGAAGCTGTGAGAGAGCATCGCATCATGTTGGGTTCTAATCATCACAGATGGAAACCATATTTAAAGGTCCAGTGTATTCTTTGGAAAGAAAGACAGAGGGTGGTGCCAGTGTTGCCTCATATTCCAGACCAGATTAAAGGTCTCTGGAGTTGTGGTTGTGCACACCCTGTTTTATGGTTGTGAAAAGTCACTCCACAGCCAGTGGTACATGGAGCTTCATCCAGCATTCCATCTCTAAAATATGTAAACCAAATGCAATATCATGTAGCAATAACTGATTATCAATCACAAGGGTCTGGGAGGTTCTCATTCATGAAAACTAATCAATTGAGTGCTCACTCTCTGCCAGATATTAGGATAGACAGGAAGGTACCAATAAGAAGAAAACACCCTCTAGCCAGGAAATTTCCAATTAGTGGAGGAGCAAGACAAGTAAAAAATTCCAAAACAGTATAATAATAGAGGCATATGAAATTCACAGCAATGAGACCTGGGGAGTGAGGTCTGTCAAATACAGAGGAAGCTGCCTTCAGGGAGAAATAACTTGAGTTTTGAATGGTAAAAAGAAGTTAATCATCAAACTAGATAGTGTCATGAGAAGAACATGATTAGAAGAAAGGCTGGAAATCTTGGTATATTTGGGAAACTACAAATATTTCAGCATTTGAGGTCAAAATAGTTGGGAATTGAGGTTGAAGTGGGCTTTTTGTCTTGTATGTCTTGTGGAAGTGTTTAGGCTTTATTCTGTGGACAGCTGGGGTCCATGAATGTTTTTTGACAAAACAGAAACATGATCTTTGTTTTGTTTTGTTTTAAAGTGCTATCTCTGGCTGTAGCATGGAAAATGGGGAGTGGAGAGCAATAGGAAATTCTTAAATAATTCAAATGATAAATGATGAGGGTCAACATTTATGTCGTTATGATGAAGATGGAACGATGGGGTAGACTATATATGGATAAAAATAATAAGACTTACGGGACTAAGTCACTGATTAGCTTGAAGTGTTGGATGAAAATGTACAAAAGTAGTAGTTGAAGAAGATCATGCAACATTGTACATCAACTGTATACCAATTAAAATTAATTTAAAAAGGAAACGATCACCATATTTCTGACATAGCAAATCAATTAGTGAATAGTGATGCTGATGACTGTCATGGGACATGCAGCTGAAGGAGATGGTTAAAGTAGATAAGAACAAAACCATTTACAGAGGGACTTCCCATTCTCATGTGTCTTACTGCAGACCTTTTCTCCTTGATCAGTTAGAAGTTAATCCAAAAGAAGGGTAAACAGGAAGAAAAATTATGTATTACATATATGTTACATTATGTGCATGCATGCTCAGTCGCCTCAGTCTGACTCTTTGCAATACCTTGGACTATAGTCCACCAGACTCCTTTGTCCATGGGATCCTCCAGGAGTAAAAATACTAGAGTGGGCTGCCATGCCCTCCTCCAGGGGTTCGACCCAGGGATCAAACCTGCATCTTCTGCATTGCAGGTGGATTATTTACCCTCTGAGCCACCTGGGAAGCCCATATTATGTTATACTTGACCTTAATTAAACTTACAATGACAATTGAGCATTCATAGAGGGTAAATGTAACTTAAAAACCCATATGTGTATCACATCTTAGAGAATAGACTTTGACTTGAGAACATTATATTAATGATGATGATGATGATGACAACATATTAACTTGGCACTTACCATGTATCAAACACAGTATCAACCTCTTCACAGTCATCACAGAGCAAGCCTGTAAGACAAGTACCATTGTTCCCACTTTACAGATGGGGAAATTTGAGATTTAGAGAGTTTGCTTCCCTACTGTTAAGATGCTAGCCAGGATTCAAAATGAAGTCCTCTTATGTTGTGGGATGAGCAGAGGGTCAGGAATTCAGAAATTTGGTTTAGAGTCCTAATTTAGCTATTTATTGGCAAGGCAGTAGTCATGCCACCCTTTGTCTGTAAAATATGAGTTGAGGGATGGATTGCTAGGGCAGGGAGAAATTGGAAAAGTTGAAATTAAAGACCTCTGTAGCCCCTTCAAGCTTTGTGTTCTGTGGTTTGGACTGTATAATGGGGTATTCATCCTAAGAGTGACTCTGAGCTCAAAGGGATATGGTAACTGATCTACACAATCTACTGAGAGGGCAGGCACGTCACCAAAAGGAACGCATGCCATTGCCCAGTCAGTGTGGCCATTGGTTTAATCCTTGAATTTATTAAAAGCCCTTTCCAAGATTCCCGTGGCTATGGTTTTGTGCACAGCCTGAGACATTACTTGGATTATTGCCCTTTTGTTTATAGGCAAAGCCGTGAGAGGAGTTTCTCTGGAAAAGGAAAATCTCATGCTCTTGTAAACAAAGGGCTTCTCAACCATAGTCTGTGTCTTAAAACAATTCATAAAGGGGTATTTTTTAATATTTCAATATTCTGATTATATCTTGTGTTGAAATATATTACACAGAAAGATATTTTTGTTCATTATTTTGTGCTAACGGAGAGAGAAAGGTGTACTCAGTATCTCCTTGTCTCTTATACTCTGTCCAACTAGTAATATCATCTTTTTTTTAATCTTTATTTTATATTGCGGTATAGCTGATTAACAATGTTGTTATAGTTTCAGGTGAACAGTGAAGGGACTCAGTTGTACATATGCATGTATCCATTCTCCCCCAAACTGCCTTCCCACCCAGGCTGCCAGATAACATTGAGCAGAGTTCCCTGTGCTCCACAGTAGGTCCTTGTTGGTTATCCATTTTAAATATAGCCATGTGTACATGTCTATCTCAGACTCCCTGACTGTCCCTCCCCAGCCCCCACCCCCCACCTCGGCAATCATAAGTTCATTTTCTAAGTCTGTGTGTCTCCAGAAAGGGACTTTTTGTGATGCATTTGCTTGAATTTTGTCATCTCTCTTTCACTTTGTAGTTCTGTTGCCCAAATATGGGACAATAAAAACCCCTCTAAAGTAGAGGTTGGAGAGTCTGAATATTTCCAGAAAAACCCATAGAAGGGTCTTTTTCAAGCCACAGATGGGGCAGAAAAGTAGGTGAGTAGAAATATCAGAAGTTTCTAACTTTGGTTTTTTACTTTGGGATATGAACTGCTGATTCATTTTGGTAGCAGGAAAGTCCTACTAAACTACAGTAGTACTAAGCCCTAACTACAAAGTTAGGGCTTCACAGGTGGCATAGTGGTAAAGAATCTGCCTGTTGAAAGTGAAGAAGAACTAAAAAGCCTCTTGATGAAAGTGAAAGAGGAGAACGAAAAAGTTGGCTTAAAGCTCAACATTCCGAAAATGAAGATCATGGCATTTGGTCCCATCACTTCATTGGAAATAAATGGGGAAACAGTGGAAAAAAAAAAAAAAAAAAAGAATCTGCCTGTCAATGCAGGAGATGCAAAAATTGCCTGTTGGATCATTGGGTTGAGAAGATCGTTGGAGTAGGAAATGGCAACCGACTCTAGTACTCTTGCCTGGAAAATTCCATGGACAGAGGAATCTGGCAAGCTACATTCCATGGGATTGCAAAGAACTGGACATGACTGAGTGACTGAGCATGCAAAAAAAAAAAAAAAAGTTAATCCTACTCTTGGGGTTTAGAAGAAAAGACATGTATATTGAAAATAAGCACTGGCTCTGCCATTTATTAGCTTTGTCAATCCCAGATAATATGCCTGAACTTCCACTTCTCATTTGTAAAATAGGAATCAAAATCTTTGTTTCAAAGATTATGAAGTTGAAAGGCAATAATACATGTAATGTACTTAGTCTAGTGTGTGCCTATAGTTTAATAGATGAGAACTAATTGCATTATTCAAAAATAGCAAAGACTAGTATTTTGAGTTCAGTTCAGTCGCTCAGTCATGTCCAACTCTTTGTGACCCTATGAACCGCAGCACGTCAGGCCTCCCTGTCCATCACCAACTGCCAGAGTCTACCCAAACCCATGTTCATTGAGTCATTGATGCCATCCAACCATCTCATACTCTGTCATCCCCTTCTCCTCCTGCCCTCAATCTTTCTCAGCATCAGGGTTTTTTTCAAATGAGTTAGCTCTTTGCATCAGGTGGCCAAAGTATTGAAGTTTAAGCTTCAACATCAGTCCTATCAGCAAACACCCAGGACTGATCTCCTTTAGAATGGACTGGTTGGATCTCCTTGCATTCCAAAGGACTCTCAAGAGTCTTCTCCAACACCATAGTTCAAAAGGATCAATTCTTTGGCACTCAGCTTTCTTAACAGTCTAACTCTCACAGAGTTTGCAGAATACTANCTCCTTTAGAATGGACTGGTTGGATCTCCTTGCATTCCAAAGGACTCTCAAGAGTCTTCTCCAACACCATAGTTCAAAAGGATCAATTCTTTGGCACTCAGCTTTCTTAACAGTCTAACTCTCACAGAGTTTGCAGAATACTAATAATATAGTATTCCCTGTTCATTGGGCAAGATCTCCTACAAAATATTTTCTTTAACCTTGTTTATTTAGCCTCTTTACAGCACACATGCGTAACAATCACAGCAGATACAGTGTCAATAAGGAAGCAGAATGGAAAATAATTAATGTAATGTGCTTGCATGCATGGAAGTCTTTATCAGATATTATAATGCTCAGGATCTGTATTCTCTTAGAATGAAATTAAAGCTCACAATGGCTTTGATGTGCATTAGCTATTATTTTGTACTTTCAGGAATATCTGCTATCTCCAGTTTGCTGTGATTATTTTTGAAAAGCAGAAACAGGAAGAAGAGATATGAAACTGTGCTGGATTAATAAGAGTGCCCGAGGCATGGACAGAATATTATTGTACTTCACACAAAAATGGGGTGACCCATCTGAGCTCAGATATCAAACCTATCTGTACCTAGGAGGATGTTAATTTTCAGTGAAAACTCTTGGATAGATGCCAATAAATTCTGGGAAAAGGAAATAATATTATACAGATTCCTGCTCTGAGATCTTTGATGTCCAGAGAGAAACACTTTTTGAAAAGACAATTATTTTCTCCTTTGGCTCATCTTTGAGGATTGCTGCAGCTGGGTTGTTTTGTACCCAAAGACCACCACAAAGTTCAGAGAGTGTAGGAGGGGCCTTTCCATTAAATCTTTGGTCAACCATTTACATTTTCCAAAAGTTAGTTGACAATTACAAGGTTTGGGGACTTTCAGTTATAATTGTATTGCAAAAATAATAAGAGAGGAACCAGGCAGAGGTTATGTTAAAAGGCCCTTGGTGGCCGTCAAGGACATGTGGTTCCGCCTTTGAAGTCAGTTTCAGTAGATTTTCATGTGAAATAAGCAGAGTAAAATGTTGCCATTTCAGATTTCACAAGTGATATTGTTTAAGGTACTGATGTTGTTTCTTGTAAATTTGTTTAAATTTGTTTTAGAGAGTTATTTTATTTCCTCTGACTACTATTTCGGAACTCCTCTATTAAGCAAAGCAAAACAGGGAGTTGAAATTACATCTCTATTTCTATTTTTATGTTACTTAAAAAAAATTAATTCAAGCCCTTTTTTTTAAATAAAACAGGTACAGAAAGCTAAGCGAATGTGAAGTAACAGTCTTGTTTTCCTAGTCTCTCTTCATATCCCTCTCAAAATTTCTTTTTGTATATGTCCAAAAAAATACAAAACCAAATTTTATGTGTAGACCCACTCAGGTAGCAGATACACTATAATGTGTATTTTACCCAAATATAAATATAAAATACTATAGAGTACTTTGATTTCTCTCTTAACATTTCTTGGAGACATTTCAATATTATTATATATAGATCTTTGCATTTTTTAAAATATTTGCTAGTCATTCTATTGTTTGAATGTACCATAATATAGCTAACCAGTGATTTCTGTATCTTGTTATTACAAATACTGGTGTATGGACAGGATAAATTCCTTACATGGCATTTCTTGGATCAGTGCATCTTAAATTTTGACAGATTAATAAAGTTCCTACTAAGAGTATGTGTGAGTGCTTGTTTTAGGCAGGTATTCTATTGTCTGTGTGTGTTATCCTCTGTACCAGGTTGAGGGTGTGGTATTAATTGATGTAAGCAAAATAAGTAAATAAAGAATAGAAACTTGGATACAACAAAGGTATTAGTCAGGGTCCCAGCAGGGAACAGAACACCCACTCAAATGAGAATAATTTAAGGATGAGTCATTTACAAAGAACTTTTTGTAATGATGCAAGTGGATAGGCGGGAAACCCATGGAATCATGCAGTAATCTGCAGGTGGTAAATAGTGGCTGAGATACAACCTCTGAGGCATAATGGAGAGAGGAGGGAGCAGATACTGGACTTCAAGAGAAGTCACATAGAGAGGTTCACCTTGAGAGGAGTTGTACATGGATGTATGTTGAGGGCCAAGGCATCGTGAGGGTCCCCTTTCCCACAGTGTCCTGAGGGTGGGGGTCCCATTGGCTTAGCGAAGCAGAAGCCAAAGCCCATGCTCTTCAGTGGGGTCCATGCCAGTCAATTTCACAAGGCAAACAGGATGGTTATAAAGGATGAAGAATACAGCAGCTTCCCACTGCCTATCTGTTTTATACATGGTAGTGTCTACGTGCCAAGGAAGCTCAGCATGGTGCTCTGTGATGATCTAGAGGGATGGAGTTGGGGGTGTGGGCAGGAGGCTGTAGAGGAAGGGGATATATGTATACTTAGACCCGGGTTCGATCCCTGGGTTGGGAAGATCCCCTGAAGAAGGAAGTGGCAACCCACTCCAGTATTCTTGCCTGGAGAATCCCACGGACAGAGGACCCTGGCAGTCTACAGTCCATGGGGTCGCAAAGAGTTGGACATGACTGAGTGACTTCACTCACTCACTCACTCATAGCTGATTGATGTTGTTGTATAGCAGACATGAACACAACATTGTAAAGCAATTACATTCCAATTAAAAAATATCCTATGACAAACCTTAAAGGCAAAGAGTATTAAAAAAAGAATGGGTATATACATACATACATATATATATATATATATATATATAT